>ML794841.1:48894-64963 GCA_009831015.1 Picea engelmannii | reverse complement strand
GGGGGGGGGGGGTTGGGACCTCCCTTGGAAGGTCTTGATCTGTTGTTTCACCCAATAGACATTTCTATTGTAGACTGACTTCCTTGAGTTTTGTACCTTTCTGCCTCCTCCTCCCTCTTTTCTTTGCATGATTTCCTTCCTGCTTTTTTCGAAGGACGCTCATAGGTTTCATCTTCTAAAGATCCTGAGCTTTCCACTGGTTTTTTCCTTGCAATTTCTACATAAGAAGGATTGGAGGGGCTGCCTTGATTGGCTTCAATCTGATTTGCTTCCCCTCCCTCTTCGTTTGAAGATGGGATTTCTGCATGTTCCTCATTCCCCTGGGGTGGTTTTGCTTGATTATTCTGAGCACTTTCTGTCCCTTTTGGTGAAGCATCCGTTTCTTGTCCGATTATGGTTCTGCTGGGACCTCCGATAGTATGACCTTTACCTGTTCCTTTTTGTGTGTTTGCATGTTTCTATACTAGGGTCCATTGATCCCCGTTTTGATTATCTGTTTGTTCCTCAGCTTTCTTCTTGCAATGCTTTGCAAAATGTATGTACCCATGACAATGTCTGCATTTGAAAGGAATCTGTTCATAGTCCAACTCCTGGACATGCGTCCACCCTGCTACAGTGAGGTTGATTGCTTCAGGGAGCCCCTCTTCTAAATCGACTTCGACACAAATACGGGCGAAGGAATACTGGTCCTTTCTTGCAGCTTGGTCTATGTATTTTTCCAGCGCATTACCAATGATCTGAAGGGATTTCTGGTTCCAACAATGGAGTGGTAGGTGAGGGAGCCTGAACCAAACCGGAACAGCTGAGGGGACGTCTTAGGTGGGGTCAAAATCTGGCGACCATTTATTTAGATAAAGACCCTGAGGTCCCATAAAATATGGTCCATTTCTGAATATTAATCCTCTGTCATCCGGGTTTTCGAAGACAAACATGAAAAAACCCTTTCCTACAAAAAAGCTTTTGACTCCCTCTTTGATCAGAGGCTTCCAGTTCCTTTGAGTCCACTCCTCCACCGATTTGGGGGATGGCCAGAGGCCCGTAAACTAGCCAATGAGTCCTTTCTCGGCTAGGTTCAGGTCCGCTTTGCAAGTTTCTTCTTCCGGCAAGGCCACCGAGGGGATTGAGGCCATTTTCCTTACAAACTTTTGCTGGCTTGCAGAGAGCGGGCGCTTAGGGCCAGCAACAATCATGGACCTAAAAGCTAAAACCTCCGGGGGCGGATCTGGATCCCCAGGGGCGTCCATGAACTGGTCGGGCGACGAGAGCCGATCAGGGGGTCGGGGGGGGCACAGGGCCACGAGGGCACGCTGTAGCGGCCTGCAATCCTATCGCGGGCAAGCCACTCTGGCAAGAATGGACTAAATTATTATTATGATGGTGAAGAAGAAAAAAAATTACTATACAATGAGATCAACTCAACTTTTGTATTAATATCAACATATAAAGACAACTCTACCCTCTTATTTCTTTTTCTTACCATTATATTAAATCAACCTATGTCATGTGAGTATTTGTTACATATCTCTCATATTTAACTGTATAAAAATATTTTCAACGCAATTTTTTATATTACTAGCATGCCCTCAAAGCAAGGGAAGGAAACGTCGAAGAGAATACAAGGTGGATATGTTGTAAAAGTAGAGTTTTGTTTTTGATAGTGTGTTGTGGCCTATTATGTTTCGCTAACGTTTCTAGGTCCAATTATGTTCCACAACGTTTTAAAGTCCAATGTTTCATGGAAATACCTTATATTTTTTGTTTCCTATCTTATCTAAATGAATTTTATCACTTTTGTGCTTATGTTTACATTAGTTATTTGTAAATTAGAGGAAAAGATACTACAAGAGAACCATTATTCTATAAGTAAAGCCATTAATTACAAATGTACATGTTAATTTTTAAGATGCTATTGGTGACCTACCATAGACTATCATGTATAGAATAATCAAAACATAGAAGAAGAGACATTTTTGGTCCCTCCCTATTTTATGATTTGTACTCTTTTAACTGCGTAGTGAACACATGTTTCAAAGTGGGTGAATGGTAGTGGAGGGATTTGGTTGGATTCACCTGACTTGGCTATCCGCTTGGAATTGATAGCTACGGTTCATGGCATAGATGATGTTGAAAAGTATTTTATAGATCTCCTTGAAAGAGCAAAGAACCATCAATCATATGGTGCACTTATGAATTGTTATGTGAGAGAGGAGTTGGTTGAAAAGGTAGAGGGATTCCTGGAAAAGATAAAGGAATTGGATTTTGTTTCCAATGTAGCTCCATACAACAATATGATGAATATTTATTTGAAAACAGGTTAGCAAGAGAAAGTACCTCTAATTATGCAATAAATTCTTATCTCAATAAATTAAATTAAAAATCTGAAATGTTGTAGAATTTTGTAAAGAGGGGCTCACTACTTGTCAGACAATTTTTTGTCTGAGCTCTTCAGTAAGAAGACCACCCTTGGCCAAATATTAAATGTTATGTAATGCTTATTGTAGACCACCCTTGGCCAAGTATTAAATGCTATGTAATGCTTATTGCATACCACCCTTGGCCAAAGATCGAATGCTTTGTAATGTGTATTGCTCCCCAAAACAAAAGACATTTGCATGCTAAGTTGTCTTTCATAATCAGGTTATAGTCTCAAAGTAATTTATAGATTAAAATTATGTCTTGTGTAATGAGAGTCAACTTCAAGAACATGCCTACGAAATTTATTGTTGGATATGCGATCGTTTGTCTTATGCACATAATATCAATGATAGTTATAATAGTGAGGTGCGGAAATTACATTAGGTATTGCAATCATTTCTCTTATGCACAGAGTACCGACGATCGTTATAATAGTGAGGTACAAAAATTACAAATGGGATAATTTGTATTGATTTTTTTGCTTTTCAATTTGAAGAATTTTGGATCAATCTTAAGAATTTAAAGTTTTCTTAGAATTCCTTGGGTTTGAGTTGGGCATCCCCCAAACTTTCTTATGATTTAAAACAAAAAAGAGGCAAGCAAAGGAAGCATTATTGTAGAGACAATCGAAAAGATAATTACGCATGAATTTGAAACATGAAACATGTTTAATTTGAAAAAAAATCATTATATTAAAACATTGACCTCAATTTTTTTAATTATATATGTTAATTGCTAAATGATGTGGAGATCAGCTACTGGTTCCAGTCAAAATAGAAACAACACAGCTAGTGAGATGGAACGAAGAACCTTAAATTTGTGTTTAAATTGATGCTTTTAAACTCTTGAGCGTCTAAATGTGATCTAAACAACTGAAATCCAACAAATGTTTGCAAAGAAATGGAAGATTTGAAACACATTAATCCACAAAATAAAAATTCCACTCAATTTGACAGGTTAACCTTCTAGACTCTGCTTCCAACCATATCTATAACGTCTAAGGAATGGAACGCAAACTAAGAAATGGGACATTTGAAATACAGTAATCCACAAAATAAAAATTCCACTCAATTTGATGGGTTAACCTTTCAAGCTGTGCTTCCAGGCATATCTATAGCTTCTCAGGAGTGATCGCAAACTTCAACTGACAACACGAAAGATGCACAATCCTATGGAATAAAGATTAAATTTATGCATATAAACACATTTTTTAATCAAGGAACCTTTAAATCTAAACAAATTTGCAATCAAACTCTTTACAAGCGCAGTCAAACAAAGGCAACACTAAAAATGCAAATGATAAAAAAGATTCCCTTGATTTTTCCCTCAAGTTTTTCTTTCCATGTCTTTGATTCCTCACATTTGTGCTGGAAAATATCTAATATCCTTCAAGTTTAGTTGATTTGGCCGCAAATAGAGTAGTGGTGCACGAAAGGCAGTACAAAATTTATTTAATGGTTGGAAAAATATAAAATTAATTTCACCATTATCCTCTTGCCCCTGAATCGCCAAATCAAAGCACATGCAACAATACTTAAGGCACTTTGTTTCTAGTGATGATGACATCCTCCATTAATTTTCCTACCATTTCGCTGGAATGCCGAGCAGGAATTCATGGCAAGCAGGAAGACAAGAAAGAGCAATTGGAGAGCAATTTTAGTTTGTTGGGCACATGAAGCCAATCAATCCAATATTAACCTTGAAAGTGGATATTAACTGGCATTTAAAAATAAAATTGAAGAACATCAACGAAATATTCAAAAAGGGCAAAATTCAAAAACCAAAGATAGGGCGAGTATCACCAATGGAAACAAAATAAAACTACATGTTGTCTACATGAAGCTAATGGACACTGAAATTACTATTAGACACTGCCTGCAAGGTTATCTGCACCAATACACCCCAACCCTAGTCCAAAGCTCTGGGTAAGAATTCAAACTTCAATGTTAGGTTGAATAAACAATATATCAAATTAAAAAGCATAATCAAATAAAACGCGGAGAGGAAGGGTCGAGAAAGAAACGAAGGGAAACCCTAGCACCGATGTAAACAAAAGCGTATGGTTGTAGACCTCAACAAAAATAACTGACACTGAAAATTATTGTTTCAGGGCTTCCTGGGAGCGCTTCACCTGCCAATAAAACCCAAAACCATGATGGGTTAATGGAAATCCACGATGTTTAGAACTAATGAATATAGGAGCCTTCACAACGGGACACCGCTTCTTCTCAAACTTATAATCAAGAAATACAGAGCTCTTTCATAATCTTAAACTCTGAGATACACCTTTGTTTCGCAAACAAGAATCTTAAATTTGCAGTACAAATTAGGGTCTTTGTTAATGGAAAGACAAAGAATGCACAACTTTCATACCACTAAAGAGATCAGTGAGAGTATTTCCAAACGAGACAATTCAAGAAAAATAGAAGAGGATTTCCCATACAATGCAATAGTCACCCAAAGTTGAAATTATTTACAAACATTAATCTGTAGTCACCCAAAATCATTTACAAAGCTTAATATTTAATCATTCAATAGTCACCCAAAGTTGAAATTATTTACAAACCTTAATATGTAGTCACCCAAAATCGTTTACAAAGCTTAATATGTAAACAACACTTGGCCCAAAATTCCTTCTCCCTCAACAGAGAAGAGCAGCATCATAACATAAAACAAAGATTTGAATCCATTACTGTAATATTCTACAAGAGAGTCATAGTGTTGGGTATCATATACAAAAACAAAAAATTACACACATATATATATATCCTAGCACTCACCATATCAAAACCCTATGGATTGCAAAAAAATGTGTTGTTCGTCAGGTTTCCATTAAAGTTATTTATGAGGCTGATGATCCTCTTCATCCTTTTCAACCTCCAAACCTCGATGATTATGAAATTGTGAATTTGTCTCGTTCTCCCGAAGCATGCTCCTCACATTCACATAGACCATCTGCGGTTTCAAGATGTGAACGTGGTTTTCCATGCTTAAATCATTGAATAACTTGGGAGGACTATCATCTAAATTATTCTTGTGAGGACCTTCTCTCGCCATGTAAAATGGATCGTAAAAGGATTTCTCAGACATGTTATCTGATGATCTAATCGCCAAGGCTTCAATTTTCCTGAGATTCTCCAAACCTTCTGCTAACCCAAATATCAATCCACTCTGCAAACATACAACAAATCTCCCCATCAAAAAACATATTTTTTATAGAGACAATCACTTATCAGATCCTTTTTAATGACCAAGTTTGTGGGCATTATTTCTCTAAAATTAGCAGAGCTCCCTCAACCCGACATGGACACCCACTTCTATATAATCTTACATGTCGACCTTTATAGGATGGTCAAAATTGGCCACGTTGATACGTGGCGCAAGTAGATCACAATGCATAGAGTATATACACAAAATATCCCATGCATGAGTGGATCTCTCACATCATATCTTTGGCATGACAATGTATTCTAGAAATTACTCATATTAGATTATTTGTTGTGATTTGACGAGACTTTGGATGATTGAATTTTAATAGCAGGCGACTACTGATATCAAAGAAAGTATACACATATTGTACTGACACGTTAGTTTAAAATAGAGTTCCTATTTAGACTACTGCGAATTGTGCCAACGACACTTTAAAGTCGATATGGTCAGCATTGGAATTTGGTGACTCTTGGTAATCCAATGGGCTTTGAATTTTATATGTAAGAATTGGAATTTGGTGACTCTTGCTAATACAATGGGCTTTGAATTTTATATGTAAGAATTTCAATTGTTGGACCCATATATAATTTTATGCCTGAGAGAGATGAATCCTCTGATTTGTTTGATAATAACATTGGGTGAGGTAGTGTTAATGGGTAAATCGGTGAATGCGGACATAGACTAATCCCCCTAGATCCACCTAGATCTAGAACAAAACACGACAGAACATGGCGCTTTCCCTAGGCTCTAATCATCAAATTTACTACCGAACAAAAGACGATAGACATACATTTAAATGTTGCTTCCTTATGTCTTTGTTGTTCCTGTTTCGCTCCAGTGCTCTTGTGATACTGATCCTGTAGTGAGAAACAAACCAATCAAAGTGAAAGCAAAGAGAGTATATTCAATGACAACCTATACATATGATCAAGGAATTATGCAATAAAACAAAGATAATTCTATGGGAAAGAAACATGCCACTGTATTATATTAAATAATAGGAAGAGAGATTACAACCGGACGCCTTGATGTCGTAAGGTTCCTTCCAACAATTCCTTACTTCCCACACACTTCTTTCTCCAAAGATTTTGAGACCATGGATCTGATATCTATTCACAATCTATCTTGACAAAGCAAAGCTCAAAGCCAATCTAACCAAGCTAACAAGTTCAAAGAATTTCCAACCGAATCAAGCTTAATCCCAAGCCAAGCTAGCTTTCTCCATGAGAGATCCTCTCGTTTTATACGCTGAAGAGGATAAGGTGAGGAGTTTAGGATGATCCCACTAAATCATGAAAGAAAGTAAGATCCAAACCATTCAGAGGCCACCTCACCATAGAAGCTTCTCCTTCTAGAACCATAGAGAAAATGATTATTTTTCCCACGTACGAAGGCCGTCGCGACCTGGCTATAGTGCAGCCTGCGGAAATTCCGTGCCCTAGCTATAGTGAAGCCTACGGAAATCAGGCATTTCCGCACCCTAGCTATGGTGCAACCCGCGGAAATCCTCCAAAATAAGGTTTTTACAGAGGAAAACACAACTTCTTCTCTCAGGAAAAGTTCTTCCCCCTTCTTTCTTTAGGAATTCAGGCTACTGACCCCTCTGAAGGCAACAGATAGGTTTACATCATTAACGGTCATAGGGATGACGAAAATAATGTGTAACAAAGAGCCCCCCAAAGTATGAAGTTAGAACAGAGTGATAGCTGAAATACTTTGTCGAGTGTGTGTAGGGAACAAGGAACAGTCGGTCGAAAACCTGCCAACAATCAAGGAAATACAGTACAATAATATATCATCACTGAGGCAGGCATTCCCATACTCATAATAAAAATGACTCAAATCATAAATGCCGACATGTGAAGATCCATGTCAAGTAATATAGGTCATGGCCACCAAACATACACTGTGGATCCATGCCATTATGACTCAAATCTAAACATAGCCACCAAAAATACACTGTGGATCTATGTGTTAAAGACTCAAATTTGAACATAGCCATGAGACATACAATGTGGATCTATGTAATAGTACACTGAATATACTCCAACTCAACCTGGAACTGTGAGAAAATATTCAGGGTCTTCATTTCCACCACTCTATAGTACGAATCTAACCATGTGAATACATGTGCTGAAGTCGAACATGGTAGAAACCACTTGATTATTGGTCATTAGTGTATACCGTTAACAAGTGTGAGGGGAATCACCATTAATGTCAATGATGCCCAAGGTACTCTGGTACAATCCAACGAATGTGCATTAATGAGCTAAAGTCGAACACTCGGCGGAATCTCCCAATCAAGGGTCAATAATGAAAACCCATTGTCGAAAGCGAGGAAACCTGCCATTGAGGCATGCAGGTTCCAAGGTACCAATTAGTTTCTAAGTCTAATTCTTGGATAATGAGTTGAAGTCGACAGGAAAAGACTAGTCACAAGAGGGCCTTAATGTATCCCCCATCAATAACACGAAACGGGTAACAAGATTTGAAGTAGATAAGAGTAACCAGTAACTCAGGACTAACTCAGGGATGGCCAACGCAATAAAAGGCTTAAGGACTGCAAAAAAGACCGACATAATAGAAGGATTTCCGGGTTGAACTTCTTTTTGAACATATTGACGACACGTGTCTTGGAAAAACACTGACTCAACAACAGGGATCACAGACCAATTTGTAATCTTATAAAGGAGTATGATCAAGAGACAAAAAGATTTTCCAACCTAGACACAAGGCAAGTGAAAGGGTGTCATGTTCAAAAGAGACTCTTCCGTGGAATACAAGTTTAGACACATTTCTTTCTCAAATTTTCCCCCACCATTTATGGCGAGTACCTCTTTATTTTTACACAAGCTTGAGGAGGATAACATATGCTTGGAATGTAAGCTCATCCTTCGGATGAGTCCCTCATAGTATGTTTAATGAACCCTAGGAAGGAGTGGTTCGGTCCCATATGGGTCTTTCGATATTTGTTTAATGAGTCCAAAGAAAGAAAACTCGAGGGTTTTTCATGTTTACAGAGTTTGAAAAACACTTAAAGAGAACTCTCTTAGTTCCTTTTTCGTAAATTAGTCTGATGAGACCGAAAAAGAGATAAAATATCGCTCAATAGACGTTTTCTTCAAATACTTTAACAAGAGTGAAAAGAACAAGGTCGCTCGACAATCTTTTCATGTTTAGAGAGTCTAAAAAGAGCTTAAAGGGAACTCCAGGTGGTTCCTTTTTCGTATAAACTTTACGGGTCTGAAAGAGTGATAAAAGTTTACTCTGTTACATTCTCAGGTATTTACGAGCATGAGAGAGAACAAAGACTAAGCTCAATAACTTATTCTCATGTATTTATGAGCATGAGAAAGAACAAAGACTAAGCTCAGGATTGTTTTCATTTTTACGCAAGCTTTAAAACAAAACAAAACTATGTTTGGGATAGATTTTATTTTTACACAAGCTTAAAAACTAGACAAAACTATGCTTGGACCTAGTTTCATTTTTACACAAGCTTGAACCAGAGGAAACTATGCTTGGTAGGTGGTTTCATTTTTACACAAGCTTGAACCATAGAAAACTATGCTTGCGACTTCCCAACGCATGGTTGGTACTTAGCCCCCAGCTTAAGAAACTAGTGGCTCAACTTCAGGATGAAGTCTAGAGGTTGGAAGCATTTCCACCCAAGCTTCATTTCTTCCAACTTCAAAGGCAGATTAAATGAAGCTTCAAATACTAAACGGACTTGACTCAAACAGAGAGGGGGAAGTTATTTCATTTTTTAACGAGCTTGACACAGGAATAAGAACTATGCTCGGGAATCCAGGTACAATCCCAGACCTCTGTTTCATTTTTAAATGAGCTTGACATAGAAACATGAACTATGCTCGTAAACTCTGTTTTATTTTTTAACGAGGTTGCTACAGAGACGTAAGAAACTATCCTCATAACTGGTTTCATTTTTTAACGAGCTTGAAATCAGAAAACCATGCTCATAGCTGATTTCATTTTTTAATGAGCTTGAAATTAGAAAACCATGCTCAAAGCTGGTTTCATTTTTTAACGAGCTTGAAATCAGAAAATGATGCTCAAAGCTGGTTTCATTTTTTAACGAGCTTGAAATCAGAAAATCATGCTCAACTCAGTTCTTGATCACGGCTTCCAAGAGGACAACGCTCTAGAAGGACACCATGTCAAGGGACAAAACTCGGTCATGGATTCCAAGAGATCATCATTTGATGAAAGAAAAACACTTTGGAAGGAATACATGTTGAGGGTCGCGATAGGGGTAAGGAGATCAAACTCTAAAGACCCTATCGAAGAGATAACCATGTCAACTATCGGATCTAGGTCATCAGAAGCTGAAGTCATGGGAGACAATGCCACATAATTAACATGTGGTGGGGGCGATACCGTCTACATATACTAACCACTAAGGGAGGTAATCCATTCAGGACTGATGAATGAAAGTTGATCAATAGTCACAATTCTTCCATCGTGAGGGAAAGATATCACACGAAAAAGAGTGGGCACAATAGCTTTCATGGCATAGACACAATCTCACCCAAGGAGTAAAGAAAAATCCAAGGGGTCTTGGATTACCATTACGTCAATGAAGACAGTTTTCCCTCCCAAAGTTATAGGAAACTGAGGAAGGGTCCCTAAAGGTTGACTGGTTCTTCTGTTAAAAGCTAACAGATTATGTGTAACCGACGTAAGCTGAGGACAACCCAAAGCTTGCCAAGCAAAAGAGGATAAAATACTAATGGATGCACCTTTATCTATCAGTGTCTGAGGAACGTCTTGACCACAAACCTGTACTGTAATCTGGAAAGGAATGTGAGAGGGAAGACGAGGTCCAGTTAGCACACCCCAATTAAAAAGGATGGTCTCATTACTTGGAGGGGGTTCCACGGGAGAAGGAGGAATACCCCCTGGCACGGTAGATTCTGTATCAACAAAAAAAACATGGGCAGTATCAGGTTTACTCTCTAGCAGGAGAGAAGGATCGACCGATGGCAAGATTAGATCGACCACTTGGGTTGCATCCTCCAAGGGGAGAATGGGGTCGACGAACGGATCAACCGCTCAATTTTCACTCTCTAGAGAGAGAGCGAGATTGACTGAGGAATAGATCGGATCAACCACTTGGATTTCACTCTCTGGAGGGAGAGTGGGGTTGACCGAGGGTGGGATCGAATCAACCACCATGTCAATTGGTTCAACTAAGGACGTGACCAGATTGATGAGATGATCAACCAGATTGACCGACGAAGGGGCCAGATTGATCATTCCATCAACTACAAGTGGTTCGAGAGTAAGCTTGCAATAAGCAGTTGGAAGTTGAGGTTGTGAAATAGTCATGTCTTCCAGGAATTTCGAGGCTTCATCCATAAGGGGGCAAAGGTGAGTTAGATGACTCCCTTTGCATAACATGCATGGGAACTTGGCTCTACTTTTCTTTTTTCCGACTATATCTTGACTAGTTGACGGGGGGTCATCAACATGTTGTTCAGAGGATGATGACATGGGTTGGTGAGGGTGTGTAGACCATGCTTCTATAACCTTGGATAGACTAGGGCAATCCTTAAGAAGATGGCTACCCTTACAAATCTTGCAAGGGTACTTGGGCTTACGGGTTGTTTGGGTGATCTTGACATCATCAACACTCCCAACACGATCAACAGTAACTGGTTTCTTTCCAACATGTCCGGCAGTGGTTGGAAGTTTGTACCCTTGCTTATTTTTCTTCTTCTTATTCTTCTTTTTCTTCTTCTTCTTATCCACTGGGTTACTAGGTTTAGAGCTTTCACTTGGCGAAGAAGATGAAATGGAAGAAGACCTTGCAAGTGAAGAAGGCGAAGAAGATCTTACTGGTGAAGAAGGTGAAGGATCAACATGAGTTTGATGTTCTTGGGGGGAAGTGTTTATGACCGAAGCACTTATTGCATTCATGATTACCTGAGTAGAAAACAACCATATTGGTAATCCAATTGTGAGACCCAGAAGGCTCAAAGTAGCGATGTGAGGAGGACCAATGTTTCCATAAGAAGAAAAAACAAAATGTTCCACTGTAGTAGGGGTTCCTTCATTGGCCATTTCAGGAACTGACGCCATTAAAACAAAGATCCAACCTAGAGTCCTCTAGGGAAAACAAACAACACACGCTAAAAATCTAGTAAGCAAGCAAGCAAACAAAACCTTCTCACAATGAGCTCACTAGTTGGTGATGAAATCCAACGTCATGGGAACAAAGTAAGAAGGGGTTGAGATAGAGCGGGTGGAAAAGTTACGTTGACGACCTGCTTAACGGACTTACACCCTGGTGAAAGATCCCACACATAAACGTGGGTATACCCTCCAAGGAGCCCAAGTGAGTTTGGCCAACGTCAATTCCAGGTATCGTGAAGACTTGCCCCTCCACAGTCACCTTGTGTAAAGACCCTAAAGAGATAGGCCACTAAGGTTGCCAATCACTACAGTGATGCCTAGGGAAACAATCGACAGTTCGATCCACGCGCAAGGGCAGGGTATCTAGCCCGAAATCAACTTGAAAGGCTTCCACTCATCATTGTGGGTATACCTCTCAAGCGACCCCCATAATACGTGCAACCTCTACACCAAGACCAACAAAGCAGGGTGAGTAACTCTGCCAGTCTCAGTGCGACCTCGTGATTGACCCTTGTGTTAGGAGGGCTTCCCAGGACAAAATGTAATAAGTGGATTTAACCACTCCCTAACTCAAGATTCTATGTTTGTTTGCAACTTTGGAAAGTTATCTTTCACACCTATTCCAAATCCCTACAACTAATCTAATGTAGGTTTGCTACCAGAAAGTATAAAAATGTCTAATCAATTTTAATAAGCGCTTTATTTTTAAGGCTGTTGTTACTCAAAAGGAAAATGGCGTGGACAATATGGCATTTTGACCGACTCGAAAGTTATGCAAAGAGATGAAGATGCAATCTTTTCATTTCGATGAAATCTATGCTACGAGAAGGAGAAAACATTTATCATTCCCAAATGTACAATGTCCCAAAATTTACTAAACTCATCAATATCAAGATTCTCAATAAATGAGCAAAATAAACTGTACACCAATACATGATTCATGGCCAGGGGAGAATTTTTTAGCAATTTAAGACCACAAATCATGCAATTTCGCTACTTCAAATGCATGGATGCCCCCAATCTAATATAAAGAAAGAAATAAGAATTTTGTTCCAAATATAGCTAAAAGCAATAGCAAATAGACATGAAACAAAGAAACCCAAACAATTTTCTCTTTTAACACGAATTATTCAATAAAAGAAAAATAAATTCTTTCACCAAACAACTCTAAAGAAAAACGATGCTTTGTAACCGAAAGACACTCAAAGCAAGAGACCAAATCTTTCAAAAACAAACAAATCAAAGATGGATAAGAGAAGTTTCAAAGCTGTCAAGCAGATTGTAAACAGATCATGATCAAACCCAAAAATTCACCCCAAAACCAAATCCAAGGTCTGGGTAAGGAAAAAACCATCAAAAATAAAAAAATTCACAATTTCCGCAGGCTGTAGACTAACACAGTGCGAAAATAAATGATTTATGTGGGCCAGATATGGGTAGGTCATGGAGTTTCCGCACTGGACTAAACAGGTAGGGCGCGAAAACCCTAAGTTGTTGAACTATCCCTCAAAGCAGGGCACGGAAATCAAACAAAAATTAAAAAAATTAAAAATTGAGAAGGTTTCCCAGTCAAGTTTTCCAGTCAAAGAGTCAAGATGGATCCTCCAGTGACTCAGAAAACAGAAACCAAGCAATCAAAGCAAGAAAACAAGGAAAAGTAGGAAAACATTCGTTTCCCCAGTATGGTTGCCAATTTTGTTAACGGGTAAATCGGTGAATGCGGACATAGATTAATCCCCCTAGATCCACCTAGATCTAGAACAAAACACGATAGGACATGGCGCTTTCCCTAGGCTCTAATAATCAAATTTACTACCGAACAAAAGACGATAGACATACCTTTAAATATCGCTTCCTTATGTCTTTGTTGTTCTTGTTTTGCTCCTGTGCTCTTGTGATACTGATCCTGCAGTGAGACACAAACCAACCAAAGTGAAAGTAGAGAGAGTATATTCAATGACAACCTATGCATATGATCAAGGAATTATGCAATAAAACAAAGATAATTCTATGGGAAAGAAACATGCCACTGTATTATATTAAATAATAGGAAGAGAGATTACAACCGGATGCCTTGATGTCGTAAGGTTCCTTCCAACAATTCCTTGCTTCCCACACACTTCTTACTCCAAGGATTCTGAGACCATGGATCTGATAGCTATTCACAATCTATCTTGACAAAGCAAAGCTCAAATCCAATCTAACCAAGCTAACAAGTTCAAAGAATTTCCAACCCAATCAAGCTTAATCCCAAGCCAAGCTAGCTTTCTCCACGAGATATCCTCTCCTTTTATAAGCTGAAGAGGATAAGGTGAGGAGGTTAGGATGATCCCACTAAATCATGAAAGCAAGCAAGATCCAAACCATTCGGAGGCCACCTCACCATAGAAGCTTCTCCTTCTAGAACCATCGAGAAAATGATTATTTTTCTCACGTACGAAGGCCGCCGCGACCTGGCTATAGTGTAGCTTGTGGAATTTCCGCGCCCTAGCTATAGTGCAGCCTATGGAAATTAGGCATTTCCGCACCCTAGCTCTGGTGCAGCTCGCGGAAATCCTCCAAACTAGGGTTTTTACAGAGGAAAACACAACTTCTTCTCTCAGGAAAAGTTCTTCTCCCTTCTTTCTTTAGGAATTTAGGCTACTGATCCCTCTGAAGGCAACATATAGGTTTACATCATTAACGGTCGTAGGGATGACAAAAATAATGTGTAATAGGTAGCCAATGAATTTAGATATCGATTTTAAAATTTATTAAAAAAATATTTAACCTTTTTTTGGGACGTTTCAAAGCTCAGGAGGTTTCAAGCAGTGATCCTAGAAATCGATTTTAAAATTTATTATAAAAAGTATTTAACTTTTTTTGGATGTTTAAGATCTCAACAGGTTTCAGGTACAACTATAATTGTTGGTAGTTTGGATATTTTTGTCGGGTTCAACTTGCACTCCGAGCTCACAATCCAAGCAAGAGAACAATGAAGAATCACAGACAAGAATCTCACAAGCACTCAGGGATATCAGGACCATTGAAGCCATCATATATCCCCATAAAGAGCCAGTCACGTTCCTCCAAAAGAACTACATGAACTCTTTTCTCACCAACATTGTCATGTGCTCACTGCACACTATAATTGCTATGGACATTATCTTAAGAAGGGTGACCAGAAAACATACATGAATCATAGACGTCGACGCCCCCTCGACCAGTCCATACTTATCATAGTCCTTGTCTTGTTGCAAGACGACGAGTTGAATAACAATGTGCAACACCTTTCCCAATGACCTTCTCACAGTCCTAACAAACCGAGAAAAATGCCATTTCCTCTTCCTGAAGTAGGCCATGTGGTGAGTAGTAGCATCGCTAAGACCACTCGAGGGTGTTGAGAAATGGCTACAATCTATGTTCTCCAGAGGCCCTGACATGAATTCCATTTCTAGAGGCCTCGACATGAAGCCCCCTTGCTCTAGAGGTGCTTACATGAAGATCCTATCTTGTTGTAGCAACCCTTTCAATTCGTTGCATCTTCTTTTGGTGAGGTAAAACATGTAGGAACAAATTCTTGTTACGGATCGATAGCTCAACCTCTGTCTCATAACTTCTGTTGTAGCTCAAGCTTTGTCTTGAACACCCGTGTGAGCTCTGTTTGTGATCGTGGAACCCTTCCTTGTCCTTTGGCAAAGCGCATCATGAATATCGTAACCAATGATTGGCTTATTATTTTTTCAGCAATACGGCTTTAGGGTCCAAATTTTCCAGGCTTCGCAACATGCGTGTATGTAGTCATTCACGGTATCAATGAGAGGACCGAAAAATGACTCACCATAACCATGATAGAATGGAGAGAGTTCAATGCCAATGGTTAGCAGGGAAACTACTATCATCTTTCAAGATCTCTTCTCCACGTCAAAATCCAGATAGTCCCCTTGAAACCCTTCTGGTTGATTCCCTGTTTACTCCATTGTTGTGCACTGCCTGCCCACATCCACAATCAGATCACCTGACTGCCTCACACTGGCCACCTGCATTCACAATAAGATCCCTCAACCGCCTTCTCATATATCCTTGTTGGTGCAGAGGGGAAGGAATGATGCAAATAGGGATGGGACACGTGGGCGAGAGATTTAGTAGAGTGCACTGGTATCTAGGGGCGAGAGATTTAGTAGAGCGCACTCGTATCTAGGGATGGCAGGTGTCATTTTTCAATAAACAACAAAGCCTAGACATAATCACCCCCTAAAAGAATGCCTTCGGCATAATTAATAGAAAATTTTCATTCATATTTCATTAG
>ML794841.1:23512-48803 GCA_009831015.1 Picea engelmannii | reverse complement strand
TACATTTCATATCACTAATCAGACACCTTGCTATATCAAACGAAACACTATTTTTTTTTGCAGAAAGTGGCCCCTATTACTAAGCTCTTGCACCCATTTGATCTTCACAAATAACATTGGTATGGTTGATGCTTTAGAGGATGATATCAAGGGTTTCTAAAGTGTGTCCATAGGGTTACTATAGGTTGTATCTGTGCTGGCGCCAAGGGTGATAGGAGGAAAGGAGGGTGTAGGTATGTCGGTCCTAGAGGAGGAGGTGTTAGATTACACAGAGGATCTCTTGGAGGGCCAACAAATATTATCCAACCTTGTATTATACACTCCTGAAGGTACATCAAATCCACAGAGGACTTCCCATGTGTTGTCAATACCACTAGAATAAGATATTATTTCCATCATAGGAGAAATGGTACAAGCTATTTCAAATCATCTTACAGAGGATGATGACCTAATAAAGGAGGTGAAGGTTTTGTTGGTGTATCTCCCAAAATTCTTAAATGCAAGAATGGTATCTTTGCATAGAAGCTTGAAGGGTCATAGTTGGAGGATTCATGGGTTTTAAACTACAGGACTAACAATTACATAGATTTATGTCATTTGAATGTTATCTCTATTGCTACCTTTCTTCTGGATAATACCTACATTGATCTTGAAATCCCTTGTTACGATTTAGATCAAAGGTATGACAGGTTTCAAGCACAAGGGCTTCACCCTGTTGACCAATATCTTACCACGTTCAATCATAAAGGGGGGTTTTTAATTGTGAAAAATAAGCCCAATATATTGTAGGTATTTAGGGGGGATGTGGGGTTTCAAGGGGTTTATAGGTATTGGGGGGTATAAAAAGGGGTATATATTTAAAATAGGGGTTTATTTTATTGGAAATATGTATTGGGAGGGGGGTTCAACAAAAGGATTTTGAGAGGTATTTATAAATATCTAGTTGAATTAGGGGTATTCTTTAATATCCCAAGAACACAGGTGCTATGTCACAGGTTCATTGAGTGAAGACCTCGTGGTTTCAAGAGTCCGGTTTCATTGGTTATATTTTGGAATACCAACATATGAGTGGCTCACCAACCCTAGCTCCAGAGAATTTAAGGTTGCGAAACGTGGAAGGTGGGAGGAAACATAAATGTCATTGTTGTGTTAAAAAGATGTAGGCTCTAGTCAACCTTTTTTCTGGGAGAGAATAAAAAACTTAACATGATACTAGAGATGACAAGCCTATCCCTTATAGGCCATATTCTAGGAAAGAAAGTGAGCCATGAAACATTGAAGGTATGGATGAAAACTAAGTTTGAGCCCATAGTTAGTTACATACCTTAAGCTTTGATTTTGGTTAGGGGATGGATGATCCGGAACTTTCGGAATATGGGTGAGGTTGAAAATATACTACACCAAAGGTGTAAGTGGGGTGCCCAACCACTCTTCGTCTAAAAGTAGCATATATATTTTGATGCAAGGTTTGCGCGTCTAGATATCATCCTGATTTGAGAGAGGATTATGGGGCTCCTTCCTGTCCTATGGTAAGAACAAGTATTTGAGGTGGGAATGCACTAGGAATTTTTATGAGTCTGATTTGTCATTTATAGACTCGGGCTATATGGGTACAGTCGTATTTTGGTCGGTCTAGATATTAGCAAGGGCCTGGCAAAGAATATGTAAATTTGAAAAGGTTTCTATTATTTTCACTTGAACTTAGACTATGAAGGTATCTCCTTTAAGTGTGGTCGGTGCCATAGTTATGGGCATCTAGCAATTAAATGAACATATGTAATCTCTATAAAATTATAGGTTTAGAAGAAGAATCAAGTGACGAGGAGGATGAATTAAAGGGATGAAATCCATACTCAAAATCAATGGAGGTTTAAGAAGTTAATGGGGTTATTGAATGTCTGCAGGAGGTACCTTAGATAGCTTCTTTCCAATCCTTGGGCACAATACAACCCAAATATTAGACAATGGAAGAATCATATGGCAAAAATGACTACTCAACACTTCTAAGTAAGGCCTTTAAGTCACCTTCATCAATTAAAAGAAAATCTTTTGAAAATGTGATATTTGGGAGCTGAGGATTAGATGTTGAATTCAAAGATACAAAACCCTTGAATGAATTTCTACCCAACCTCTCTGAAATAAAATACCGTAACCCCCTTCCTCTAATTCCCATTCCAGTGATAGAAGAGGGCCAATTAGATGGAACCTCTTAAATGGGTTCCTTTGTAAATATGAGTATAATAGATATAGACGATATTGAGACACATATAAACAAATCTTCCTAAGGAAAATTTGAAATATAATCTCAGACCAAGGAGAAAGGGAAATATTGATTTTCTTGGGAAGGTGGCAAGGGGTTTGTTTTTTTTTTTTTTCTCTAGAAAATGGCAAAACATCCCCTCACAGGGGAAGGGAATATTTTATGTCACTAGCTAAAAAACAAGCATCCTCCAAAATTAAATGTGGTAAGCAATTGTATTTGATAGGAGATCCTAGAGAAAATGCCCCCAAAGAGGGATTAAAATGTTGTTCATGACCCTAAAGTGTTGAGGGTTGACCAACCCCTAGAAAAAACTGGCCCTAAAAAGATTGGTAGAGGCAACAAATCCTTCTATGATTCTTCTACAGGAAACTATGATAGATGGGGAGAAAATTTCTCAGGAACTTTAAAAAATATTAGGTAGTTAGAAATTTTGTTTTATTAATGCTATTGGAAGGTTGGGGGGAACATAAATGGGTGGAAGAAATGCTCATTTACCCTAACTAATTCTTGGGCATTTACAACAGGTCTAGGGTCTACTTTATTCTCTCTGGATTTTTGTAGGGAATTACTCTTTTAAATGTATATGGGGCATATGTGGACATGTTGGTATAATGGGATAAAATTATTTAATATGGATTGACTACAAGTTGTGTTAGTTATGGTGGGTGGGGACCTAAATTTTTCCTTGGGGGCCTAAGAGGTATGGGGACTAGCTACACAGGTGGGATATATTTCTAGTTACGTTATTAAAAATTTAGAAGAAGTAGGTTTACTAGATGTTTTCAAGTGGGTTTAACTTGGGTGGTTGGGAGGAATGATTGTTATCTTCCCTCTTAGGTTCAATTCCCACAAGTGACATGTTGAGCTCTTAACAAGTATATTATTGTCATGGCTTCGAGCCTTGTTGTTGATCAACCTTGTGCCCTGAATATTTTAGGGTTTACCCTGGGTACCATCCTCAAAATTAGGGGAAGTACTTGGGGGTTTTCCTCGTGCAATGTAACCTGAAACAAAAAAGGTTTACTAGATGTTGAGCCTGCTAATTTTTCCCAACCTGGAGAAATAAGAGATTAGGAGAAGCCTGTATTGTAAAGAAGCTTGATCAATTTTTGATATATGAAGTTTTCCTTAATGAAGCACCTAGAAAAAAACAATGGGTTTCCTTGGGAGGGGATACTAACCACAATCTAGTCATACTAGAAATAACCCTTGCCTAAGAGAAACCTGCAAGTCCATTCAATATGAATCCACAATGGATAAAGGAAGAAGAGTTTATCAACAAAATCAAAGAGGTATGGGAGGTTTATAATGGATTTTTGAGAGAATCTGCTCCTTTACAATTCCATCAAATTTTGAAAAAATCAAAGAATATAACTATGCAATGGGCAAAAGAAAAGAAGCAAAAGGATGATAAAACTCTTGAGGAAGTGGAGGAAGCCTTGAAATATCATTATAGTAGTGAAGGTTTAGTTTTTTCGACAAAGGAATGAAAATAAAAGGTAAAACTTCTTGAAGACAAAGAGAGGCAAATCCTCTTGAAAAAAGAAAAAAAAAATGGATGCTTAAAAGTAGGGCATTATGGCTCCAAGAAGGAGACAAAAACAAAGAGTTTTTTCATAGATATTCCAACTACAGGAGGAACATTAATTCGGTATGGAAAATTGAAAAGGATGATGTCACATGGGCACTAAACTTCAAGGACATTGTTGCAAAAGGAGTAAATTATTTCTCAACCCTGTTCAAAGAGGATGCTTGAGCCACCTTAGCAGATGTAATAAAATTGACAAATTCTTTTCCTAGTTTTGTCAATCATGAGGACTATAAGGCTTCAATGGAGGAAGTTGGAAAAGAAGAATTCCTTTGCGTTCTTTAAAGCTTCTAGAAGGACAAAAGCTTAGGGCCTGATGGTCTCCTTGTGGAATTTTTTCTAGGTTATTATGATTTTAAAGGAGAATATCTAACGAGGGTGGTTAGATCTTAGAGCCTCAATGTAACATTTTTTTATCTAATTCCAAAAGATGATAATCTGACATCATTTTTGTGAAAATTTCAAGTCAATTTATTTATGCAGTTGTCTATACAAAATCATCTCCAAGGTAATAGAAATAAGACTAAAAAGGATCCTATAAGGGAAAATCTCTAAAGAAAAAATTAGGTTTTTAGAGGGAGGACAAATACACGAGACGGTAGGGATTTCCCAAGAAGGACTTCATTCAATCAAAATTAAGAATCAAAAAGTAATAGTGATCAAAGTGGATCTATCCAAATCACATGATAGGGTAACTTGGCTATATCTTAGACTAATACTCGTTCATCTAGGTTTCTACCACTAGTTTGTAGTATGGGTAATGCATTGCATTACTTCTACATCTTTTGTTGTTTTGGTAAATGGGGCAACATCTCCCTTCTTCAAGCCAAGAAGAGGCCTCAGATAGGGATTCCCTTTATCCCCTCTCCTTTTCCTTTTAATTGCTAAAGGTTTGAGTAGGTTGTTAAAGGAGGATTTTGAAAATGGTAGTGCAGTCAATATAGGTACATGCTACAATATTACTCACTGTTTGTCCATGACATACTAATTTTCAATGAGGGATCTAGAAGGGTTGTTGAGAAGTTTAGAGATATCATGGATTTATTCCGTAAAGTGACATGTATGAAAATAAACCTTCAAAAATCAACAATCTCTCTTTGGGGTATTTCAGAGCAAGAGAAAACCTTCATTACTCAAATATTTTTGTACCATTTGGTAGACTTGAATCTTGGCTTGAAATACTTAGGGTTTCATTTGAAGAAACACATGTGTAAAAAAGGGGATTGGCGATGGTTGATGACCAAAGTGGAAAAAAATCTCAATAGGTGTAACAGGTGGATTTCTCGAGGGGGTTGATTGGTGATTATCAAAGTTGTCTTGGAAGTGATTCTAGTATACTGGATGTCACTAGCATGAATACCTAAAGGAGTTTTGGAAGTTATAAGGAATTTATGTTATAGATTCATATGGTCTGGCAAACAAGAGTAAAAAGGCTTTGCTTTGGCTTTGTGGGAGAAGTTATCACTATCAAAAGAAAATGGAGGTTGGGGCCTAAAGAACCTATTTCTCTTTTACAAATCCCTTGCAACAAAAAACGTTTGGAGGCTAATCCAAGGAATAGGGTTGTGGGTCCAAGTTGTGAAAGATAAATATATCACCCGAGACACTATGGAGGAATGGATTAGGAATCATATTAAATGAGTCCAAAATGATTTTATAATATGGAAAGTGGTCAACTCTGCCTTTCATTTGGTTGGAAATTAGTTGCTTTGGCAAGTTGATAAAGGAGATAGATTGCAAATAGGTATGGTTCCATGGGTTGGCAGTAAAGGAAGACACAAACTATCTCCATAGTTGATTCTTGATCTATGAAGTAGAAGTTTTTTTATGCTAAGATAGGTTGTGAGTTGGGCCAGGACTACCATTTGGCACCAAGATTGGATGACCCGAAGGGAGCTAGGTATAGGGGAATAAAATGTAAGTGAATCGTAGAGATACACAAACTTTTTAAAGGATAGTAATGTCAAAATCGAAGAGAAGGATGATCAGTTGGTCTGGTCACTAAACCCATCAGGGGTATATTTAGCAAAATTAGGATATAAATTCCTTGTTGAGGAGGGAAGGGAGGATCAACATGTATGGTGGTGGAAATTCTTATGGAAGCTAAAGCGTCCATCAAAATCTAAAATTTTCATGTGGTTGATCTTAAACAATAAAGAAACTACCTGGGATATACTGTATAAAAGGAATTATGTTGGATCTGGTTGGTGCAGTCTATGCCAAGAAGTAGAAGAAACCAATGCACATATGATCATGACTTGTCCTTTCACAAAGGAAGTTTGAAAGGAAGTGGAAAGAATGGTAGAGTATCAAAATGTCTGGGTGGGAGATAACATTGAATATGCCTTTAGGATTTGGTGTGACAACAAGGACACAAAAAAGATTAGATCCCTTCCTCTAAACATTGCTTGGGGAGTCTGGTTGGTCAAGAATTTGAAGTTGTTTGAAAAAAAAGCGACATTACCCTTAAAATGTGTTGTGCAAACATTAAACATTCTAAATGTATACTCGAGATTTCAAGATAAGCAAATTAGATACATCTCCAATGAAGAGGAAATTAATAAGAACATTTCTTGGGCTTAATTTAAGGGAGCCTCATAGGAGACCCCACCCAAGGGAGTAGTGGGAGGAATATTGTTTATATCTTCAACCCATAACATTTCATTCAAATATGGAATTCATGAGGAAACAAATAATTATTGTGAGTTGATGACTCTAAAACGGGTTTTGAGGTTGGCTCATGAGGTTGGAGTCTCACGTACTCTAATCTACGGGGACTCCCTTCTAGTAATTCAATGGATGCACAATGAAAAAATATAAGGAAGTTTACATTGCAACCTCTATATAATGATGTAAAATCACTATATAAGTTTTCTCGTACATAACATTTTCATACATTGGACGCGAACATGAGAGAAAATGGTCTTTCAAAAGTTGAAACAAGGCTGGATCGAGAAACCTGGTTGATCACAAAACATCAAGAAAAATTGCTTTTGAATATACTCACGATCCTTGACTTTAAATATGTTTAAGGATTTCTTACAATTTTTTTGTATAAATCCAAATACATATGGTAGCAAAGAATAAAAGATGAAGAATATTTTTTTTAGTTTTTTGAATTCATAAAATAAATACATATGGTAGCAAAGAATAAAAGATGAAGAATATTTTTTTTAGTTTTTTGAATTGATAAAATAAAGCTTTCTTTTGAACTCATGAAAAAAAAAGCTTTAATATTTATTTTTTACTACAACATACATAACATGTTGAAAAAGAATTTGAGATATATAGGAACCTCATAGGTTGTAAGAGCTATTCTAAATGCTTTAAGCATATGATGTATTGTAGTTTTGTCTTTATAAAAATTTATATATATATATATATATATATATATATATATATATATATATATATATATATATATATATATATATATATATAATTTTAACCAAACTTTTAATAATAAACTTTGTTTTATTTTGATAAAATTATATGGTAATTTAACTATTCTACCATTTTTTAAAATCAACTTTAAATTACTTTGAAACAATAAAATTATTATTATTATGACAATGATGTTTATTTAAAGTCAGAAATTATTATGATGAATCAACATTAAATTACTTCTAGAAAAATAAAATTATTATTATGACAATGATGTTTATTTAAAGTCAAAAAACTATTATGATGATATTTACCATCCTTAATTACAATTTTTTTTTATTGAAAATTCTTAATATATTATGATGACATTTACCATCCTTAACTACGAAATAAAATTTTATTAAAAATTCTTAACATATTATGATGATATTTACTATCCTTAACTACAAAATATTTTTTTATTGAAAATTCTTAACATTATTATTTATATATTTAAACATAATAAAAATGAAAGTACTAAAATCATTATAACTTTAATGAAAAAGTCTTAGACAAATCATTATAACTTTAATAAGTGAAAAAGTCTTAAAAATAACCATACTATAAAAACTTTATAAAGTTTTATTTTGTATTGACCAGTTAAAAAAGTCTTGAAAAATAGCTAGACTATAAAGCTTTTTTATTTTATATTGACGAATTAAATAGAAATTGTATTTATTTTTTTATTTTCTTTTATTATAAAATTTAAAAATTCATTCATTTCCGAATGTTTTTAATTAATTTAATAACCAATTTTATTATATAAATATTTAAGATATGTTCCATCATATTCATTTTATTATTTACATTCACAATATTAAAAAAAAAATAAATTAATTTATAATTTTCTAACTTTTTCGTTCTCATTTGCTTTTCTTTAATTATTAAACTTTAATGTATATTTCTCATATAAATCGGGCTTTTAAAGAAAAAATATATTATTGATAGCATCATTCACTATGGGATTGATAATATTTTAAGTATGTTTTTAAATATTAACATAAATTGGGCTTTTAAAGGAAAAATATTTAAATTATAGCATCATTCACTATAGCATTGAGGATAGTTATTCATATGTTTATGTAGGTCCCACAGTCATCCACGATAAGCATGATCATTGCACAATCCATACCCAAAGTGCGCCGACAATAAGTGGACCTCTAATACATGAAGTTGTCAATGAGGCCATTTTCATAATGAAAAGCAATGAGTATTGGTGAGGTATAGCTTTTATTGAAAGTTTTATTAGTATGGGGAAGGTATAACTTTTATTCAAAGTTTTATTAATTTGTAAGTTAGTTTGGAATCTAAGTTCACTTTCAATTTTTTTTAACATTATCATTATTATATTTGATAATTAAAATAATTTGTATAAATTATTATTTATATTTATATTTAGTATTACAAATTATTATTACAATTATATATATTTATGAAAAATATGAAATAGAATTTCAAAGTTTCATTATATATTATATTATTAAAAAATTATTTAAATTAATTAAAAATGTTATATTATATTATTAATTTATTAAAAAATTATTTAAATTAATTAAAAATGTTATATTATATTATTAATTTTTTTATTAATTAAGTGGTTAATTGTAATTATTATTATACATCTTCTTTATGTTACATAGACAATTATATTGATTTATTTTACTTTGGTTTCAACTATCACGTGGTACTATCTAAGTATTTACCATTTTTTAAATATTCAATAAAGTAATTAATTACAATTATGATACTACATCTCTTTAAGAAAATTATATTGTTTTTTAAAGTTTAATTATCATTGAATTATTCACTATCAAAGTATTTATCAATATTAATTATTCTTTTTATTTTATAAAGAAAATTATATTGTTTTTTAAAGTTTAATTATCATTTGAATTATTCACTATCACCGTATTTATCAATATTAATTATTTTTTAGATTTATTGAAGACAATGAAACAACACTTTATCACAACAATATGCATCCCCAACCACAATTACACCTATGTTGATAACTTGTATCTTTTTCTTGTTTTGAAGAATTTGATTCATGTCTCATCTTTCTTAATCCAAGGAAACTTTCATGCATGAGAATCAATGGCACGGGAGTTGCCTTTGAGATATAAAATATTGGTGGCTTCTCCACTACTCTTAGCAACTAAAGACATTGTAGTAACATAAGGAGTAGGCACTTAGTTCTAGGATGCCTTAATTAACTTTACCCAATGGTCATTCATCTTTGCAACTTGCCACCAAGAGGACTTTTGTGTTTTTCCTTTTTGAGCTAGAGAAGATTTTGCCTTTAAGGACAAAGTTTCCAAATGATAATGATACAAAAAAGTCTGCAAAGAAAGACATTGTGTTTGTAATCCAAGGATTGAGTTCAACTTCAATCCCAACTTTTTGACCTAATGTGATCAAGAAACCCTTGCTTAAATATGCATAAATGCATATATTAACATAGGTAATAACACATAAAGACCAACTTCAAAAAAATGAATGGAAGATTAAACAATCTACCTATATTGAAGCTACTCTTGAAGATTTTGTATACAAGTTAAGGTTAGATTACCATAATTTTATAAATAATAAATAATATAGTACTATCAGAAACTAAGTTCCTTTACTATAAACTTGAGCTTTTAAAAGTTGGAACTCAAGTTCTAAATTGAAAAAACCTTATGCATAAACCCTTGCTTAAATATGCATAAATGCATATATTAACATAGGTAATAACACATAAAGACCAAGTTCAAGAAAATGAATGGAAAATTAAACAATCTACCTATATTGAAGCTACTCTTGAAGATTTTGTATACAAGTTAAGGTTAGATTACCATAATTTTATAAATAATAAATAATATAGTACTATCAGAAACTAAGTTCCTTTGCTATAAACTTGAGCTTTTTAAAGTTGGAACTCAAGTTCTAAATTGAAAAAACCTTATGCATATGAACAAATAGAAAGTGATTTCCATAAAAATGACCCCATTGTTGCTTGTATCTATGCATAGAGATTCTTTAAAAAGAGTTATAAGCCATTTAATCTATAATTTTTTTCCATGAGCGAGGAAATACTTCCCTTCTTTCATGACCCATGTTAAATCAAACTCAAGTACTAGGGTTGAGATAACCTTCCCACACATTAAATCAAACTCAAGTGTTAGGTTGAGATAACCTTCCCACACAAAAGGCTAGAATCATGCCCTTGTCTAGATTCGAGGAAGAATTGGGTGGAGGGATTCTACACTAATCTTATTAAAGGGAAAGAGAGTTTCTTTGAAAATAGAAGCGTTATCTCTAAGAATCCACTTGCTATGGAACAATTTCAAACAATGATGAATGAGATTGCATCATCTTTATCATTATGACTCTATGGAAGCGAAGCACCAACTGTAAAGTGGTCTCCTTCATAATATAGCCATCTTAATACATAATAATTGATAGGCATATATCCATGGTTTTTGGTTAGGTGAAATATGAGTTGGTTAACATATTTAAAAAGTGCATATATATTTTTATATTGAATAAAGGATGAATTAGTGGTTAATCTATAAAGTTTTTACTTTTGCAGTTAAAAAGTGTAAGGTTTAAATATCTTTACTTTAATGACTTTACATTAAAGTAGTATTTATATCATACTAATGTAAAATTAAGATTCATAACATATAAAGATCCATAAAAAGCATATTCATTTCTTCTTCTTGTTCTCTATAATAAAAGACTGGGTTTGCATTGCAACGTTGATGCAACAAAGCCAAGCAACTAGGATAAAGTACAAATATGAGGTCAAAGTCATAAGTTTAAAATGTAAAATTGTATTTCAAGAGGGTTAACCATTCAAAAAAAATAATGTTGTATTTTTATTAGTATATTGTTTTACATATTATTGTAACAAATATATTATTCGAAAAAATATACTAAAACATATATAAAAGAAATGAAATAATAGGTGTTTAGTTTTTGTTGGGCATCTTGTAACTAACACTTTTTCGTTGCATTCTTAATCACGGCTCTATGTTTATACCTCTTACCATCAGTCGCTTAAAAGGCATTGCCTTGTTGCAATTTCAACTTGGCAGCAGGGAGAGGGTACTAAGAGGATTTTGTTGCAAGGGAGGAGTTTGCTTGAGAATGAGGGTTCACCACATTGTTCAAAATGCCAAGGATTGTCATGACACATTCCATGTTTTTTTTTAACAGTAATGGGTAGGGTTTGTATTAAAAAAGGATGCGACAAAGCAAAGCAACTATGATAAAGTACAAATATGAGGCTGAAGTCATATGTTCAAAATGCAAAACTGTATCAAGTTTTTCCCAAGAGGGATAACCATCCAAAAGAACCCTATTCTATTTTTATAGGTATATCTTATTGCTGTAACAAACACACTACTCGAAAAAACATACTAAAACATGTATAAAATAAAAGAAATACTAGGTACTTGGCCTCTACTAGTCATCTTGCAATCAACTCTTTTTTGCCACATTCTCAATTAGGGCCTTGTGTTTCTACTCCTTATCATCATTAGCTTGAAAGACACTTGTTCCAATTTGGGGTTGGGAGGAGGGAGAGGGTCCCTAAAGGCCTGGGAGGATTTTGCTGCAAAGGAGGATTTTTCTTGGGAAGGGGGGTTCACCACACTATCTAAAATTCCAAGATGTGCCATGACACATTCCATGAGTTGCTTGATCACATCTATCTAAACAAAATTATTCCATATTTATATTGTGTTGGATGCCTATAAACCCATTCACTTTCTTATGCCAATTCCTTAAACAAATTACGTGTCTGGTTGTATCAACAACACAATAATATCTTGTTGTACTAGTTTGTTGAGTTTTTTTGCTTGAATTTTGCTTGTCATCGCTCTCATCTAATCCTTGCATTGACAATTTCAAATTGGGATTTTCTAATATCCTTCATACATCTCTCGAGTCATTTCCTAAATTCCCCCAATTTGTAAGGGATGTGTTGATGCCAAAACAAGAGTGTTTCAAAACCAACATCTCAACCTCCTGTGAGGCTATGTGGGAAGAGGCGGGAATGTTACCCTAAATTTTAAGCCCCGAAAAGAAAGCACATTAAACCTTAAAGCTAAATAATCTAAACAAAAACATCTTATTTATAATTTTACAATATTTAATTTTTATATGTTTTATAACTTTATAATTTTTATGTTTCTATTTTTATGATATTTTTTTAAAGATATAATTAATGTATAACTTAAAATTACAAATACTAAAACAAAGTAAACTATTAGTGATTCCAAGAAACCCTAAAAAGTAAAGTGAAATAAATTGTGTACTTTTTCTTTTTATATTGCAATTAGTAAAGTTAAACTAATTAGCCAAAATAAATGGTTAAAGCAAGTTACATGTTCTTTTAGTTAGTAAAAATAATGTTGTGTATTGCCATTGATGTTCTTTTAGTTAGTAAAAATAATGTTGTGTATTGCAATTGATTTCTTTAAATAGTGTAATTAGTAAATGATTAAAGAAACAAAAGTTAAACTAAAAATAAAATAAAATAAAAAATTATGTACGTTGAAACTATATAAGTACAAGAATTTAATCATTTTTTTTTGTGTTTTTTGTTTTTTTCAATATTGTATAACATAAATTAAACCAATAAAACAAAGAAATAAGAAAAGATTATATGCATAAAATTAAAGGAGTGAATAAATTGAAATATTTGTATTTTTAAAATGTTTCATCAAAAGAAACAAGTGTTGCATGGCAGCGTAGTCCCTGTCAGGTTGGAATGAGAATAAGTGCACTGTTGCGGCGAGACCGAGCACAGACACGTGGGAAGCCGCTTGAAGTACACGTTGTATCCATGCAAAGGATTACTTGGGGCAACGTGTCACAAGCCAACCACAAGACATTTGGCTTGTAGATGACCCCCAAGGTTAATATGCGAACGAGACAATTTTTTCCTTGGGTGTGTATAGTTCAAACATGGGACTTAGAAAATTTCTGTCTCAATGACTTCCAATAAAGGTTCATGGAAAAAAGGACCAGGAAGCATACAGATTAAACATTCAAATATAATAAACACAATTTCCCGACATCCAACATAGTTGAAGGAAAAAAAAATTAGCATTTCTGAATTAATTTTCTTTGAAATTTATCAAAAACTAATAATGCCTTGCAACAAAGGTTCTTGGAAAAAAGGACCAGGAATCACACACATTAAACATTCAAATATAATAAACACAATTTCCTGACATCTAGCATAGTTGAAGGATTTTTTTTTTGCATTCTCGAATTAGTTTTCTTTGAAATTTATCAAAAATTAATAATGTTTGTTACATATTTCTGGAAATTTAAATGCGTTTGTCATATAGATTGGGATTGGGGCTCTCGCGGACCATAAAAGAAATAAGTACAAGAAATAGGATTGTAGAAAGAAGAAAGAAATAAGTACAAGAAATAGGATTGTAGAAAGAAAAAGTGCACGATGGTAGAGAGGAAGACCTGAAAAGAAGAAATTGGAAGTTATGAGTCTTTGGTTAGAGATTTCTATTTAAAGAGGTAGAATAACTGAATTGATAAAGAAAACAAGATGTGATCAGTATAGAGTTACTATGAATCCGATGCGTTTTTGTTGTTGTTGTCGACGACCACTGGAATCATGCCAACTGATTATTGCCCTTTGTCGATGGGCTTCTCCATTCTCCGTTGGAACCATTATTCAATGTAGCTTCTCATGGGAGCCACGTTGATTTCATCCTGGATTTCTATGTTGAAAAGCTCGTTTTCTAATTTCCTTAGATCCATAGAAATACTATGCAGAGCCTACTCAATTTCTTCATTGTGTGCCGAATAGTCCACTAGCCAGTTCTCGACCTCATCTACACCATATTCAAGGATGTCGTAAATTTTTTCTAAAGACAACCCCTTTAAAATATCAAGTTGTTCATCGAAGTCTTCATTGGTCAAGGACAAGGATTTGAGGATTAAGTTTGGGTCTTGAACCTCGTTGGTACTTCTGGCTAAGTCTATTTGGGTTAGGTTTATGAATACTTCTTCTTTTTCTGATATGTCTTGTTCACATGATTTGACAATGAGTTGTAGGTTCTTAACTTTCTTTTGCTAGCATGCTTTTAATTGTTTGATCCACTTTGGGGAGGGGAGATCCTCTTGTCTTCTTTTCAGATTCGAGTTGTTGATGGCATGGTTGGAAAAAGGGGTCACCATTTGTTCATAGAAACGTTCTTCATTTTTGAAATTCATCTGCAAATGTCTGTGCAAATCATTTTCCCTCTTTCAAAAGGAAGCTATATTTTGTGATGTTTCCTAGGATTCGGTAATAAGCTGCATTCTTTTCTTGATGTTCTTCTCTACAAAGGATCTACACGATGTGAGGAGGCTGGAGGATCCTTTTAACTTGGCTGCAGGGGTAGCATGCATGGTTTTTGCTAAAGGACTGACAAAATCCAGGGTAGCAATGAAAGCCTCCTCCAATTCCTTGACTCGGTCATTCAGTCTGGCATTCTCCGCTTCAATTCCTCCAATGGAATCATCAAGAGCATCACCGGTTACGCAGTGAAATCGGGAGATTTGGGATGACCACATTTTCCTAAAGTTAATCTCCGTATGAGATTTGCCTTTCTTATTTGTTACATCTCTCTTTTCATTGATTAAATTTTTAGATTGGCTGTCAAAAACAACGCTCTGGAATACGAAGGATTCATCTTCGTAAAAAATGTCGGTCTCAACTATTTCCATTGTGGAACTATGGTGCATCGTGTCCGCGAACGGGTGAACTTTGTGCCTGTGCTCAATTTCAGTTTCAAGCTCCATGTGCTCACTTTCAATTTCAGGTTCTTCCGCCTGCCCTACAATGTTTTTTCTTTTCTTTGTCAAGGGAAGCTTGTGAGAACTATCAATTTTTGCGTGAGGAGGCTTCTTATCTCCTCCTCCATTTGAAGATTTCTGGGTTGCTTTCTTACCAGGGTGGGCTGTTGAAGTGATGCTCCGTTATGTCGTGCTCTTGGGAGTGCTGGTCGGGGACTGGACACTCTTATCACTGGATACTTTTCCCTGTTGTCTGTACAATTCAGTCACGCTTTGCAATGTCTCTACATTGCAATTGTCAGAAGCATAAGTGTTGTCGTCACTGTCTCTGTCTTCGGTCAAGTGTCTATGGATAAAAGAGCCGCTAAAGCCAACTGATAGTAAATGTTCTCGAAAAATCCCATTAGGGTCAAACCCTTTTATCCTTTCATCATATGTTAGGTTCAAGTTCTTGAAATGGCGCGCGAATTCGTCAATCTGTTGATGTTTCTGCACACGAAGTGCTCGACTTTCCAGGGCAGAGGAAGGAACTGTTTTTTTCTCTTGTCATGGAAAAATGCAACCAATGGTTGTATTGCCTTGTTATTTCTGTCACAAACATCTTGTCTGTGATGTGGCATAGAAGGAAATCAAGATTTTCCTTGGAGCCAAAGACCATTAGTACACTTTAATTTTCCTTTTGTTCAAGTGTCCCCTTCCTGTCCAAAAACTTGGTTGCCTAGCCAAACATCCGGAGAGCATCCTTTCCTATCAATAAATCTTTGAAAACTGAGACAAATTCATTAAAAACCTCATAAAAACAATGGGAGGCCTTGTGCCTCCACAAAGCCCAGTACCATAATGTTACTGGGTCGAATTCATAGTTTATTTTCTTGGACATAGACAGTTTTGGAAACATAAAACAATGCACTATTATGAAAATCAAGTAGGATGACATATAAAATTTATTAGATTCTTTGAATCGTGATAGTTGGGAACAAATTTCAATGGAAATTAGCTTCTCCCAATCGAAATGAATTGTTCCTTTACTATGAAGTACAAAATATAAATAACTATATGGGAAATGCTTGCCATGGATTCTTGTCCCGTTAATCTTGTAAACAACCAAGCAATTTCCCGGAATGGATTTCTAAAGGAAATGACCTGCAACTTTGTGATATCTTTAGGAACTGTTGTCGGGTCTTCGAAGAACTCGGGTAAGGGGTCCAACCTGTTATCATGTTTTTCTAGGAACTGCTTGCAGTCTTGTCCTCTGAAGATCAATGTTGGCTACAACAATCTTAACATCTTGCGGAAGACCTGAGGTGACAAAGAAACAGGAGAATGGTCGCGCAGTGGAATAATTCTTTGGTTTGAAATATATTTTTTAGCGCACCAAGAGACCACCTCCTTACAGTAAAAAACCTCAGGGACACAGCTTGCACGAGCTATTCCAGAGGGCCAAATCACTTCGTTTTGGAAAGAACGAGATGAATAGTAAGAGTATGCCTTGGACCATTGGAAATTCTGGTCCTTGCGTCCGAAGATATTCACTGTATCTCCATAGAACTGTTGTCGAGTTGCTGCCATAAGTTTATAAGAACATTTGTTTGCTCTAGACGATGTCTGAAATGAAGAGTTGGAAGGGATAATACAACCCTGCACAAATCTTGGTCAAAATGCGTGTGAATGGGAGATCTCCTCGAGACTTTCACTTATTAATGACAATTTCGACGGTTGTTAGCATTAAAGACTAGTAATTGCATACATAGAAGTGCAAACATGGAAGATATGACAATGAGCAATTAAGGATTGGATATTTCCTGAACGGGATAACATGATGACCCGTGTTTGAGATGAACAATCGGAAGCGATAATATAACTCTCCACAGATCTTGGTTTAATGAGTATTAATGGGAGATCTCCTCGAGCGTTTCGCTCATTAGTGACAATGTTGACGATTTCTACATGGTGAGCTGTTAGATTGAAAGGTTACTAATTCCATATTAAGAAAGAAGTACAAAGGTCGCGGGGACGGGAAAGAGAAATTAAGGAGTGTCTAATTATCAGAAGTGGTCAGGCGGGCTTCAAAATAGGGTTACAAGGTACAACCATTGGAGGTGAGGGCGCGAGGGTCAAATTGTATGTCTCAGAATTTTTTGAGTGCAAAACACATAATACAAAAGAGGGCATGATGGGGCAGTCCAGAGGGGAATTTGTATATCGCGGAAGTTCGGATAATGTTTGCAGGACACAGAACAATGGAAGTGCAAACATGAACCCACCTATCCGAGAACCCACAATCGAAAAAGTGACTCAAGTATGGAATAGAGAAACGGTTGGGTAGATTCATTTTCGCTAATATATTTAAACTTGTAATATATATCCCATTGCATGGCAAGATCTTTTCTACATGTATGTGGGCAAAAAAGACAAAATAAGAGAAGATAAATTAATTTAAATTCAAGGAGTCGAGCTTCATTTAAATTTCACTGTCTCATTGACGCTTTTGATTTTTAATGATAGTATGTACGGTTGTTGCATGATGAACTGTTAGCATTAAACCTTGGTTGGGCACAGTAAATAATGACTAAGAATTGGAGATTTCATGAACCCGCCAACCCGAGGAACCACGAAAGAGATTCCATGAAATGGGCAAGTATTGAAAGCGGTCGGACGAGCTTCAGAATTAGGGTAACAATGGTTCCCCAGGAGACGTGACTTCCCGAGGGTCAAATTGTATGTCTCAGAACTTGAGTGCAAAATGTGTACCATGGAATAGGGGATGATATGGGAGTCCGATGGTCAATTTGTATATGGAAAAAGTGTGGGATATCTCCTCGAGTGTTTCGCTCATTAATGACATGTTTAAGGTTCATGCATGACGAAGTGCTAGCATTAAAGATTTCCAATTGAATATTCAGAGAAAAGTAGGAAGGTGGCGGGGATAGCGAACAACAATTAAGGAATGGCTAATTATCAAAAGTGGTTGGTGACGCTTTGAAATAGGGCTAGAAGATACAACCAACAGAGGTGAGGGCCCAAGGGTCAAATTTTATTTCTCAGGAGTGTTGACCGTAGAACGTGTAACACATAAGAGGGCTTGATGTTGCATTCCTGTGGACAAATTGTATATCGTGGAACTCCGGGTACTGTTTGCTAGTCGCAAAACATTGGAAACACAATCCCGAGCCTGCCAGTCTGGGAACTGTAATGACCCTAGTTGGATAAATGTTTAAGAATTATAAAGTAAAACTAATTAGGGGATTAATTGTGTTAACAAGGTATTAATTAAACAAAGATGATTTAATGATATTAATTAAGTGAGTTATTAATTAATTAAAGGTTATAATTGTGATTAATTAATTAATAATTTAACTACAGATTACCTTTGATGACATGAGTAATAAATTTAAGAGATTAATAATATATGTTATAAATGGTTACGTACCCAACAAGGGATAACCTGTTAGTCCCGAGAAGATAAAACATTAAAGGAAGGATCAGGGACGGGGACGAGGGCAGGTAAGGGAGTAAAGGCAGGAGTCGGTGTAGGAGGAATAAGGGAGGAAAGGAGGTGGAGGTGAGGGACATTCGACGGAGGAGACGGAGGATGGATTCTGGGATGACTGCGAGATTTGCAGGGAGCAGTAGAGTTCTGGCTGTGGCACTTTTGATCAATTGAGGCACTGGGTTGCTGGAGGTTTTGGGCACGAGGGCCAAGATATCCATAGATATCCTGGAGCTAGGTAGTTTTCCTAGTTGGCAGGGAGGACAGTAGGTTTGGGCAGTTATTCTTTGTTTGTGGCTGGGTTGGTCTGTGTATAAGGTAGCAGGAAGGAAACAACAAGGCAGCAAGACAACATAAATTAGCATCAGAACCAGGTAATTTGTTAAACTATGTGTTTATTTCATTCTGCCATTAAATCATTATTCATTGATAAATTTAAGTTACTGAAGTTGCTATTATGAATATTGTTGTTATGTTATGAAGTTATTATCTCAGTTCACAAAATAAATTGCTTATGGAAGTAAATGATGTTTAGAAATATTTGGTTGTTACATATGGTATCAGAGCGTCTTAGTTCGAAATCTGGGCCTAAGGGCCAAAACCCCAAGCGTTAACTCCAACCACGCTTAACCTGTAAGAAACACACGTCATTTGCGTCTTAGTAGATTGTGTCAAGCAACATTCAGCTTGACCCAATATGACTGATACAGTATCAGAAAATATACTCAAGGTAGTACCCCTACATTATCCAAGCAAATGGTCTCATATATATCACAAGCAACTGCTTTAGGTAATACCCTTTTACTGGATCACAAATGGCTAATACAGTTTTAGTCTGAATGTTCAAAGGAACGCCCTTTAAAATAGTGGCAACAAACCAGATAGTTTGAAGGATCACTTCCCACAAAATGGATACCCTTAAAGCAGCCTGATAAAGCTATTAAGCACGAAAAAAGAGAGTTGATAATTTAATTTTATTTGAGCAATACTTGTCCATGAAGTTTCGGGTAAGATAGACACCTGAAATCGATGAAAATGTTGAGGGAAGCTTATGTCCAAGGATTGAAGTTGGCAAGATTCAATAACTACACGAATTATACTATATAAAATGCAGTAGGACTTTTGCAAGACCTTGAAAAGGACTACTTCATCTCAAACTTACCTAAATGAGGAACTGCCAATGCGCAGTCGGAAAAAGGAAATTTAGAAGACTTGTATTGCGCGGGAATGGTGTAAACTACTTGCCTGTATTAGCCTCGGTGAATTTTAATAATGAAAAATCTCAGGAACTATAGACCCATACAAATTTTAACCGTGCCAAGGAGAGCTATCTATTACGCATGAGAACGGATCTGAGCTATCAGATCTCGGGCAGATACCCGACAGCCGTCGGATCTGCATGGAGTTGTGAGGAAGTTAAGTCCTAGAGGACAGAATGAGAAATCCCGATGACAGGTGCGAAGGCATCGGGATATCGGCGTTCGTGAAATCGGGATTCACGAGGTCAAGGAAGTCGGGACATTTTAAGTCTCGAAATAGCGAGATCAGATCCGAATTGTCCATCAGGGTGAGACACGTGGCGGAGATCGGAAGAGAGTCGACAAATCGAGAGTTCTGTGAGCAAGAGGTCGGGAAATCCATGGTGAAAACCCCGATACAATCAGAGCCGTCCATCTGATTGGGACATGTGGCAACCATCAGAGAGTCATCGATGTTTGGTCCATCGGGACTTACACAGATAATTGCTTTTGGGTTGGCGTTTGGCGAAGTCCGAGGCTTAACCTAGACCGTCCATCCATTTAGGACGCGTGTCGGAGATCGACATATCGGGGATTTCGTGGACATGAAATCTCTGCATTTTGAAATTGTGAAGTCCGAAACCCCGATGAGTGGGGCCAGTTGACCACACATCAGAGAGGGAGGATAGTGCCATCGTGAGGGGCCAGCTGTCAGCAAACCGTGAGTCAGGATTCGAGGAATCGGGAATTCCATGGACATATGCACTTTGGTATCGAAAACCCCAAAAAAGCGAGAGGCAATCATGACTGTCCGTTCTTGGGACGCGTGGCAGTGATCGGAGCCACTGGGAAAGGTCCCGACAGGAGGTCGTCCATCGGGTCATCGCGAATCGGGAAATCGCGGATCCTGTGGACGAGTGGTCCTTGCAGTTCGGAAACACGAGGCCTGATTCTTTGAAAAGTGGAAAGCTCCGTAGTGGAAGCCAGCTGTCATCGCGGATCGGGATATCGTGAGTTCCGTGGAAAAAGTATCCATGCACTAGGAAATCGCGAACCCCGAAAACGTGACGTAATTAACTTAACTCTAAAACCTTCGTTAAAAAGAATTAATTAATTGATGTTTTAATCAAGACTTAATCACATCGTGAAATCGGAGATCGGGGTTTCGTGATTCAATTTACATAGATCATTTGTTACGGAAAACCCCAAATCCTGATTTCCTTAAACATTAATTGAAAAACTCGCAAATTTAAAGTTATAACCCGCTTTAAATAAATTTTTAAAGGGGCGCTGAAAATTTATATTTTGTAAACTTTTAACCATTCATTGTCCAAAAGTAAACGATAAATGGCATCACAAATTTTAGAAGTGATGAAACTCTTGCTTGAGAGGGACTGAAACCCCGATGGGGAGACATAAGGCAGCGGTCACACCAGAGAAGGTCACATGGACCTCGGTATAGTCGGAAAAGGCTAACGCGCCAAGAAGAAGCGTATTGGGTATCGAGATATCGGGAATCTCGTAGACACGGGGTTCATACATTTCAGCATTGCGATGTCCGAAACCCCGATGGGGGGGGAACAAAGCTGTGGCCTTGTCGGATAATGGTCATATGGGCCAAAGGCTTAGCCTGGTAGGCTAATGCACAAAGTACCGCATCGGTAGATCGGTAATCGGGAGACTGTGAGGACAGAGGTTCATGAAAGCGAGAGTCGCGAAACCCCGAATCCCGACAGGGAATAGGACTACGGTCACATAGGAGAGGGTCACATGGACCAAAGCATATCCAGGGGAGGGCTAAGGTAGAAGGTAGCGCATCGACATATCGGAGATCGGGAGTCCGTGAGGACAGAGAACTCCCGACATTGGGCATAGGAAACCCCGAAACCCGAAACTAAGTCGGGAAATTTCACGGTTATGTACAGAAGGCCATGGGCAATTCGGAAAGACAAATGTATATGCATACATATATACACATATAACAACATGTATACACCGATGAATGAATTTATAAATACAAATGAAATAAATTGAAAGCAAAATGCCAAAATCCATACAGAACTGGAATTACAAGCAAATCATTTTTTTTTTCTTTTTCGCACTGCAAAATAGGAAATTACCATTTATCACCAAAGTATAAGAAAGGTTCATGAAGGTACTAAAACTGTGCACAAGCTGGAGGACTGAATCGTACCTCTTACCATACCTGAGAGCGAACTCCGCAAATTGTATAGACTTGGGATTGGTTCCCAATATTTTAAAGAGACTGGACTCCAGGTCCTGGATCTTGTCAGGGACCATATCTATATACTCTGTTCTGCAAATGATCTAGCAGCATATACAACAATACCCAGCACTAGCAAGGTGCTCAGAATAATGGCAAGGATGTGAGCCATGGCAAGGGAGATTCTGGAAACCTCTGAACAGAGCAAAGGCATATATGTGGTGGACAAAGAATGATGCGAGGAAAGTCCCAACGGATGAGAAAGTGGAGGCAGAGGAAGGACGCGTAGGGAGTCGAAAAGCTGACAGGTGTAGAATGTTGGGGTTAGATATGAGGGAACTAGAGGAAGCCAGACCGGCACGTGGAATCCATGCGTGCCCGAATCCATGTGTGTGTTGGTTTATTTTTATATTTTAAAGTATAAAAATAATTTTGAATAAATTAAATAATTTAGTATAAATAATTGATTTATATATATAAAGGTCAAGTTGGTTAAAATTAAAGAAAGGTTAATTGGGTTGAATTAGTGTAATAATAATTTTAAATTAATTATTTTATTTAAGTATAAGGTTAATCTACATTAAAGTAATTAATGATGTTAGGGCTTAGACTAGGACGAGCGAGAAGGAGGTGGCATATGCACTAGGAAGTGACGAGTAAAGCACAAGGCTAACATAGCTACAGGGTATGGGAACCAATAATTATTTTCGCAAGGGCGAAGAAACCAAGATTAGACGCTTAATCCTAACCCAAACCTAGCCAATCCCCTAATGGAGTAATGTCTGTTTACAGACAAGTAAAGAAAACTTACGCCTAACCCCGTTTCTAAGTTTAAGTAGCACCAATTTGAAACGTCCTGGAACTCACCCTGATAACTTTGGGGTGATGCAGGTTAAGGCATACAAGATGGTCAGGACTCGAAGGGGTCGAGGCAGGGGAGCGTCGTCATGGACACCGCCAACACCACCAGCACCACCACCACCATCGCCCGAACTAGCCCTCATACTGCGCTCGTTGGAAGCCATTAACGAGACTTTAAAGGGGTGCCAACCGACAGGGACTGAAGTGGAACCCCCACCATCTGGAACGGGTAATCCAGAAGCATCAAGGGATTCAGGGGGAGGACTTCCACCTGAAGACATCACACGAGAGTTGCAGAAGATAAAACTTTCGGAGTTTGCCGGAGGTCGCGCCAGTGAACGCGCGGAAGCATGGTTGGAAGGCATGACAAGGTGTTTTGCCTTAAAGGACTATGCGTCCAACTCGAAGGCAAAGATCACAATTTTCCAGTTAAGAGACAACGCCTTGAACTGGTGGGGCAACTTGGAAAGACAAATACACCTTACCCCAGACACAGTGTCTTGGGAACTTTTCGAGGAGAGATTCCGAAGGAAATATCTACCAGCATACTACGAGGAGCAACAGGTAGGGGCATTTCATTCCTTAGTACAAGGAAACATAACTGTAGAAGAATATGAGATCAGGTTTATTGAACTGGTCAAATATGTTTCGTATATGGACAATGACCAACGACAGGCAGAGCGCTTCGTCTATGGATTGAACCCTAAGATAAGAGCTATGGTACGAATGTGGAAACCGTCTTTAGTAGCGAAGGCGGTGGAAAATGTGCGTTACGCAGAAGAACACATGAACCTAACCAGAGGCACAAGACCGACATTTCCGCATCACCCTGGATTCGTAGGAAAGACCCCCAGGACATTTCCTAGGGGAGGGGGCTCAAGGCCACCACCATATGGTAACAGGGTCGTGCCAAGGACTGTAGTTGCAGGGATTTCAATGGCAGCTAGTGCAACATCTCGTTCATCGCCAACGGTGCAGACAGGTCCACGACCATCTCAGGGGACAACTAGTAGGGGCAGGGGTTCCAGGGGAAGGAACTCATTTCAGAGGAAATCGCATAACAGTGCACCGGTTCAATCTCGTATTACCTATTGGAGATGCGAAGGACCCCATTACCAACGAGACTGCCCAGAGTTACAATCAGGGTTTGTGCATAGAGAAGGAAAGGCACCAATGGGGAGGTCAAGTAGCAGCGACCAGATTTACGCAGCGGTTAATAACCGCCAGGCTGAACATCAATCCATCGTAGTGGAGTCATCAGGTACGCTAAATCATATCAATGTTAAGATTTTGTTTGATTCTGGTGCGAAAGATAGTTTCATTTCACCATCTGCATTAGAAAAGAGTGGGCTGACAGCCTACGAGCACGATGACTTTAAACAAGTCGAGATGGCTTCGGGGGAAAAACAAGCTGTAGGACCTAGTGTCGATAATTGTATAGTAGACCTAGGAGTGTGCACTACCAGGTTGAAGGTATACGTCACTGCTCTTGGGGCATATGACCTAATCATTGGAATGGATTGGTTAGTAGCTCATCGAGCTTTGGTAGATTGTTTCGCAAAAAGGGTGCTTTGTGTCAATGATGAAGGAAAACCGGTAGAGATCCAGGGTGTACAGAGAAAAGTGTCATTACGATTTATATCAACTATGAAGGTTAAGCGATGCTTGAGACAAGGGTGTCAACTTTATGTAGTGGAAGCAGTGAATGAAAGGAAAGGACCCTCATTGGATCAGTACCCGATATTGTCAAAATTTCAGGATGTTTTTCCGAACGAGTTACCAGGGTTACCTCCTGAGAGGGAGCTTGATTTTACTATTGATCTAAAAGCTGGTGTAGAACCAATATCCAAGACTCCGTATCGGATGACGGTGCCAGAACTTTGTGAATTACAGATGCAGTTGAAGGAGTTACTGGTCTTAGGGCTAGTAAGGCCCAACGTCTCACCTTGGGGCGCACCAGTAATTTTTGTAAAGAAGAAGGATGAATCCTTACGACTGTGTATAGACTACAAGGACTTGAACCATGCTACAATGAAAAATAGGTACCCAATGCCGCGAATAGATGACCTCTTCGATCAGATGAAAGGAGCAGTGGTATTCTCAAAGATCGATTTGTGATCTGGGTATCATCAGTTAAGGATTAAGGAAGGTGATATCCCAAAAACTTCCTTTCGAACTCGGTTTGGACATTACGAGTTTGTTGTGGTACCTTTCGGATTGACCAATGCGCCAACAATATTCATGAGCCTCATGAACGACGTATTCCGGAAGTACTTAGATCGATTTGTACAAATTTTTCTAGATGACATTCTCATCTATTCCAAGAATGAAAGAGAACACGAGGAACACTTGCGAATAGTGTTGTCTTGCCTTAGAGAGAACAAATTGTATGGGAAGCTGTCGAAGT
>ML794841.1:0-11230 GCA_009831015.1 Picea engelmannii | reverse complement strand
ATATATGACACAACAATTTTTTATATGCATGGATATTATCAAATAGAAGAAGCTGCAATATATGCAAAATATTGAACATGAATATGGCATCATCACTTGAGTTACCTTATTGTAATAGAGTCATTAATTCACTCTATTTACGGGACCCTGAAGAATGAAAGTAGGACGGGTCTTCCCATTTCTTTCTTTAAGTATAGGGCGGGCGCCACATAAGTATGGCCTATGACAAATTATTCTTCCATGTAAAATGTAAGGAGTGAACATAGTGACCTTTGTTTAAATCGAAGTGTTGTGCAACAGAAAGAAAAGCTTGTCGTCCATGTTTAACGACACACAAAAAAATGTAAAAAATAAAATAAAAAACAATACCAGATATTGGAAAACACCATACAAAAAACTCAAATATTCAGTATTCAAATAAACTGGGTTACAAAATACAGCTGAGATCATTTGCCACAATGACTGCGATTGGGCCTGCCGCTGACAAAAAAAAGCAAATATGTGCAATAATGAAGCTTGTGGACAGACTTTTATAGATTTCAACTCGACCATAAAATATTTGATTCGTAAAAAACAATGAGTTGAATATCAATTTTGGGTCTTGGAATTCATTGGTGTTGCGAACTAGATCTATCCCAACTTTTTGAATAGCTTGTCTCTTATAGATATGGCATGCCTACATTGGCTGGTTATTTAACATTCCATACTTTGCTAAGTGTTAATTTCCCTTTGTCGTCGAAAACTTGGGGTTTAAGGTGCCTTCCTTGTAATGTTTCTTATCATTGACATTTGAGACAACTTAGAGATGTGATTCAGGCCCAATTCAAAGACGAGGAGTGGTTTTATGTGACGTCAGCTTTGGGGGAAACAAATCCTGTTAGCCAACAAAAGCTGAGACAAAAAAAAAATTCAAATATGTTGTGACTGCTATTCTCCTTGTATTCGATCATCTGTTGGTTGAAAAGCTTGCCTGAAGATTTGTATGTTGAAATTATTTGTTTTATTACTGTAAATTGGAAGGGACATCCAAGTCAGTTGCAAAATGTTCCTCTGTTGAAGTACACAACTTCTTCCAGCAACACAGATATGGAAAGTGTATCAAAAGTTGTAGATCACATCAGAATATATATTTTGTTGTAGGGTCGACTGCCTCATAATCACTAGAATCCCATCCTGCTACCACGACTGCTTCCCCTCATCTTTGAATAGGGGATGTACCCGGAGGCCGGTGTGGCCCTACATCTGCATTGCCAAAAAGTTTTGATTAGTCATTGGATTGAAAACATAAAAAACATTTTATATTTCAAAATTCACAAAAGCATCATAAAAACAAAATGTATTTCTTACCTAGGTCTCCCCACTAAAATTCCTCAGGCAGAACCAAGTCAGGGTCGTCTCTAAAATCCAACCCGACGTATGCATAATCGTCTACCATCAGAAGTTGAGGCTTCAACCAATCAAAAAATTCATCATTATACTTCATGATGAGGCCGGGCCATGAGGTCGCACCACCTCTTCATCCTTGGGTCTCGTGGAGCCGATATGCCCCACTCTACCTGGGAACATAAATAGGGGACCCTCTCTAGGAAGAAAGACACTAAGATAGACCCGTATCCAAATTGTTTCAGGTCCCCTCTCTTGCATTTTTTCAGCTGTGTCTTCATGCTACGAAGAACTCCGTCACTCCAGTTAAAAACCTGAGGCTCCACGCACTCTAATGCATATTGAAAATATATTTGGAGGGGCATGTGAGGAGATGCACTCCCTTCCATACGTGCAATGGTAAAAACAATAGTCCGAAGGGGTAAATCCTGGACACCCTAATGGCAAATTTTCCCTTGCGTCTCTCTACCTTGGGATCACAGTATAGACAGACATATTCACTCATTGGTAGACCACCACCTCTGCCTCCTGTCAAAGTCACATGAGATCCACGACGGGATAACCCCGTCAAAAAATAGATATCCTTGATATCTAAGGACAGTGTGTGGGCACCCACATGAAACACTTGTTCATCCAAATCCCACATGTGGACTAGGTACTCCAACAACCTCAGTTGGGCCCTCATGCCCTAGATTTTAAATAACTTCAGTAACCCACACTGTCAGAGGGAATTTACGATACGCTGGTCATTCAAGGCAATGAAATCATCATCTTCGTGTTCCCTCTCCCTCCACTCTAGCATTTTGATTATCAAAAACTTGCATTGGGACAATAAAGGGAAATTAACATCCTCATTTGCTTCTTTGCAAAGTTTTTATTGGCTAAACACATATGAAGAAAATTTGACGTTCGCCCACCACAGGTGGAGTATTACACATAGTTCGGGGTTTCCGCAGGTGAACCATAAGCCACCTGCGGAAACCCATGGTTTCCGCAGGTATCGACATAGGTCAACTGCAGCGGCCCCTGTGCGCACCTATTGGCCTAAAATTCAATTCAAAGATCAACTTTACACCAATAAAAATGAAATTTAATCCATTAAAAAGAAAGAGGACAAGGAGATTACCGTTTTGATGGAAGCCATTCATTGAATGGTTACCCGTACCTCCCACAACCGAAAACCAAAGTCTGAGGTAAAAATAAGGTTTCTAGGCAAGTTTTCGACAAAATGAAAATGAAATAGTAAAAAAGAGATTTTACCTATATTTATTTCATTTTTTACTTTTTTCTATTAATATTTCATATTATTTTATGCATTTTCTCCAAAACCTAAAGGTATAATGGTCTCGTGAGTGTTTTGTTTTCTCGCAGATGGAAGAACTAGGATCCTGAACAATGAAATACAAATATTTTTCTTGATTTGTTTTTCTGTTTGTCACATGTACAACTACTTTTTAAGGTTTTTCAAAAAAACCTCGAGCCTAGTCTTTGTTCATTCTCGTGCTTGAAAATCGATGAGAACGCAACCGAGTATACTTTTGTCGTCTTTTAGTACTCGTCATGGTAACACAAAAATGATGAAGCTCATGGAGTATCTTTTAAGCTCTTTTTACGCTCCATAAAAATGAAAAGTTTGCCGAGTGACTTTGTTCTTTTCACGCTTGTAAAAGTATTTGAAGAAAATGTTTGATGGGAAATATTTTATCACTTTTTCGGTCTCATCGAACTACTTTATGAAAAACGAACTGAGAGAGTTCTCTTTAAGTGTTTTTCAAACTCTCTAAACATGAAAAACCTGAGTTTTCTATCTTTGGACTCGTTAAACAAACATTGACAGTGTAAGTTTTAAACCTGCGAAGTAAAGAAATGCATATAGATTCTTAAGCAATACAAAAATTAATCAATGGCTCATACGCAGAGTACACATAGATTTTTACCGGAAACCCTCAACCGGGAAAACCTTTCTTATTTTCATTATATCGAATTTCACCATTCGCCATACAATATATACAATGTTTTTAGGTATTCCGTAGATACGAAAACCCTAATCCCTTAATCCAGGATTAATTTACAAATCAGCTAAAAATAGCAAAAACCGCCCAAAAAAAAAATTTCGGGGCACTGCGCGTAACCAAGGGGGGGCATACCTTCCCACACTTGGGACCCCCCTAGGAAAGTGCCTGACGCACACGATAGAGCTATAGGTGAAGGGATCGTCAGACACAGTTGTCGTATTTGACACACCCACACACACACACACATGCAAAGAATATAACACATACCCAACAGAAAGACCCATATGGGACTGAACCACTCCTTCTTAGGGTTCGTTAAACATACTCTGAGGGACTAGTCCGAAGGATGAGCTTACATAAACAAGAATATGCTATCCTCCTCAAGCTTGCGTAAAAATAAAGAGGTACTCGCCATAAATGGTGGGGGAAAATTTGGGAAAGAAATGTGTCTCTATATTTGTGTTAGTGGCAGTAATAGTCGCTCTTGAACATGACACTCCTTTGTCATTGAACTCGGGATGGAAAATTCATTTGTCTCTCATCTGACCTTCTGCAAGTTCATAACTTGGGTCGTCTTTGAGTCAATGCTGCCAAGACCATTTTCGTGTCGTTCATACGTTCAAGAGAAGTCCAACCTTGCACAAGCCTTCTATTGAGTCGGCCATTTGCAGTTATCAATTCTTACCATGTCGGCCTTCCTTGTGTCATTTTCAAATCATTTTCATACTTTGATCTATCCTAAATGTGTTACTTATTTCGCATCATTGATGGGGGATACATCAAGGCCCTCATGTGACGAATCTTTTCCTGTCGACCTCAACTCATCATCCGAGAATAACACTTAGAAATCATTTAGTACCTTAGAGTCTGCATGCCTCAATGGTAGGTTTCTTCGCTTTTGACTGTGGATTCACATTATTGGTCCCTGAGCGAGAGATTCTATCAAGTGTTCGAATTCAACTCAGTTCACATTCGATGGATTGTACTGAGGTACCTTGGGAGTCATTGACATCAATGGTGATTTCCCTCACACTTGTTAATGATTTTCATCAATGACTGGTAATCAAGTGGTTTCTACGATGTTCAACTTCAACACCTATAATCGCATGGCTAGATTTGTACTTATGGACGAAGGGATTGAAGACCCCGGATCTCATCATTTTGGTCCAGGTTGCGATGGAATATTTATGATTTGTATTGACACATAGATCCACTTTATGTCTCATGGATATGTCCGAATTTGAGTTTTCTAGATCATAGATCCATAATGTATTCTTGGTGGCTATGTACAATCTTGATGACATGGATCCACGGTGTATGATTGGTGGCCATGATTGACATTTATGGCTTAAATAACTTGCAGTCTGAGCATGGAATGCCTACCTCAGAAATGGTAGAATATTGCGCAGATGCTTGGTTGTTTGCAGGTTCTCGATTGGTGCACTCCTTGTTTATGACACACACACATGTTCTACAAAGTTTTTCGGCTGTCACAAATTCCAACCTCATACTTTGGGAGGCATTCTATTACACATTATTTTGGTCACCCTGGTGATGTGTCTACAAGCATGTATTCAACCTCTCAAAAGGATCTTTCCCATGAGAAAAGTAACTGGTTTCTTTCTCTACAAGGCTTGTTTTTAGAAGGACGTCTTAGGCTAGTAGTATTATACAGTGTGGAAATGCTGATTTTCGCAGGCTGCTCTAAATCTAGCCTGTGGGGTTTCCGCAGGCTGCTATATAGACAGGGTGCGGTGACGTTCTAAAATTGAGAAAAAGGAAGAAGTTCACAAAAGTTCTAGAAGGAATCTTCTAGAATATGAGGTGGCATTCGTGTGGATGAGATCCTACCCGCCTCTATGATTTGGTGGGATCATCTTGATCTCTTTAACCATTTCTCTTTCTCCTATATAATGATGGATTTCTCATGGAAAAAGTTAAGCATTAAGTAAGAAAAAGTATTAAGCAAGAGAAAGTAAGGAATGATTAAGGTTGAATAGGCCGTTAATTGTGTGAGGTACTCTACATCAGATGATTGAAGGCTTCATATCAACTTATCAAGTTATTGTGGATCATATTCATGCAAGCTTGGAGCAAGTGTGTGTGTCAAGAGCAAGGGCCACCGAAAGGGAACTTAGCAACATCAAGGATTTTTGGTTGTATCTTCCACTTTCTCTTAATATAATACAGTGGCATGTTTCTTTCCCATAAAATCATTCTCATTTTATTACATGATTCCTTGATCACATGTATAAGTCTTCATTGAATATATTATTATTGCTTTCACTTTGGTTGGTTGGTGTTCCATTGCAGGATCAATAGCACAAGAGCACCAGAGTGAAGCAAGGACAACAAAGACATAAGGAAGCAATATTCAAAGGTATGTTACTCATCCTTTCTTTGATGTTAGATTCAATGATTAGAGCTTAGGGAAAGCACCATGTCCTGTCTTGTTTTGTTCTAGATCTAGTGGATCTAGGGAGATTAGTTTATGTTTGCATTTACCGATATATCTAATAACAAGGTGGTAGACATGGTGGCCCACAAAATGGTCTGGAATGTTCGGAAGTGATGCCAAATATTACTCCATGCCTGGATACACTCAGAAGGAAATTATAAAATTGGATACCCACGAACGTGAGAAATTGTATGCGCGTTTGAATCAACATTATAAAATTGCAGAACGTTTTATGCCAAAGTTGTAATAGACTTGAAAAACAACTAGTTTCTATGTAAAAGAGTGTTTAACGACCTTTGGATGCAGTAACAGACTCGACATACAATCAAATTTCAATCACTACTGATACTAATGTCAAGTGAAAGAAGTCGTGATCCCAGGATCCAGGTAGTTTCACCTTCAGGCATCCACACTGGTGGTGACCCCAGGCTCCAGATAGCTTTGGCTTCGGACATTGACATTGGCGGTGGAAATGCGAACAATGCTATTGACTGCAGTGCGACAATGCGATGAACAAGCAGGGATGTCATTGTCAAAGAAAATAGACTGTAGGATTGTCAGACCTTCAAAGAACATCGGATTTAGTGTTGCTTTGTCATGACAACTACAATGTTGCTTTGAGTCCATAAATCTTTGGACATTGGGTGTCCTGTGCGATAATGACCTTGACATTAGGCACATGTCAGACATCTATTATCTAACATTGCATTGTTAATGCAATTTCCATAATGGGCGATGACTCAATTGCATTGGCACAAGCAATATTAATTGTGTGATTAATTAACATCCTTGGAGGATGTGAATCCCAAACAATGCCTAAAACTTTTCGAACAACCATGTGTTCAAAAAATACATTGTTCTATATTTTAAAAAAAAAAAATTGTAGGTGGAAACAACTCTGGAATACACCACTACATTAAGGTCTCTTCTAAAGAATGAAATAAAATGATTACATGAAGTTGGTAGTAAAAGGTGATTTTTAGAAACCAAATTATTACCTGAACACATGAAACTTCTTGCAGAAGGTGGTAGTATAAAGTAATCCTTAGAAAGTGTTGCAAAGTCCAGAATCCATAATTCCTTCCCATTAACGTTTCCCAGTTACATGTCGATACATGCATTAGAAAGTTTTGAGAGCGTCGTTCCCTGGTTATATACCCACCTTCAAGTAGGAGGAGAATATTCATGCAAAGAGGGGCAAACTCATCGACCCAGATGCAATCATATGCATAGGAATAGTAAAAAAAATTGTGCAGTGGCAATAGAAAGTTGATTGTATGTGGAGTCTGTTACTAAATCCAAAGGACAGTGAACAAACTTTGACAAAGAATATGACCTTCTGTCAACTCTGTTACCACACCCAGAAGTAGCTCAACAAACTTTGAAGTACTGTAATTTTAGGATGTCGATTCAACCACCCATACAATTTCTCATACTTGCGATGATTCAAATTTATAATTTCCTTCTAAGTATATTCACGAATGGAGTAATATTTCATGTCATTTCCCAATATTACAGACCATTTTGCAAGCCACAGTATGTGCGACTCCTCTGACGAAATATAAATTCTTGTGTGGTCTACATAATTTGATACACTTGCCAAATTTGTGTTGTTGGAAGAAACTATATACTTCAACAAAGGAGCATTTTGCAGGTGACCTGAAAGTCTCTTCCAAATCCCAGTAAGAAAATAAAGAAGATCAACACATCAATCTTCAGGCAGGCCTTTCAACCAACCAAAGCATCGAATATAGGGACAACACCAATCATAAAATACTTGATTTTTTTTTTGTGTCTGAGTTTCTGTTGGCTAACATAGTTTTTTTTTGTTCAAAGATGATGTCACATAAAACCATTCCCTCGTCTTTCAATTGGGCCTGAATGGCATCTCTAAGTTGTCTCACATGTCCATGACCAGGAACATTACAACGAAGGCACCTTAAATCCCAACTCTTCGATGATAGAGAGAAATGGGGATACGTATTTAAAATCAACGAAGGAGGATGATAGTATAATCTTCCATAGATTTTGTTTTAATTTGTTTTAATGGCAAATTACCTCGATCATTACGCTTATTAATGCCAATATTTTCGAATATGTGTCCTGAATAGTCACCAATAGCACGAGCTAACATTCCCATATGCAAGTAGATTCTCAAATATGACAACCTGTAACATATGCACAATATTAAAGAGGGACATGACGTCAAGACCTCTGTGGATGACACGTTCATGGATGGTAGTGTGGTAGTACAATATTGTAATTTTATTATGATGATGCCTTTAAAATCCTAAAATATCCAACACTTTTTGCAAATTCAAAATGGATGCAATTTTTTTTATCAGATCCCATAATATTCGCATGTTTATGCATTTTGATGGGAGATATCCTCGAGCTTTCTGCTTATTAAATCCAATATTTTTGAACATGTCTGGTCGGTTTTCACTAGTAAAAGCATAATTAATGTGCATTGGGAAGGGAAAAAGGTGTTGGGGATGGAGGGGAGCAAAAAATGCTTTTAACTTTTCTAAATCTAGGAGTGCATGAACCCGCGAAAATTTGAAGACTCGAATAAGTATGGAAAGGTTGGTCGGACAGACGGAGTCATCATAGGTAGAGGCATGCTTGCGATTTCAAGGATTCTGGGGTCGAATTGTAGAGTACAAAAGTTTTGGGTGCAAGATGTATACCCCGAACACGGGTTACCAGAGTTCGATAGCACCTATCCACGAACACATGTTCATAAAATTGGCTAAGTATGTAAATGAACGATGGTCGGTCAGACTCGTGATGTGAAGATATAGATGGAGATGATGATTTGTCAGTTCGCCACACTGGGAACCCGTGAGCACAGAAATGTGACAAAGTATAGAACCAAAAACGCATAATAGAGGGTAAGAACAAAAGGGAAAAACTGGCAAGTTTAGAAGAAATTGGCTAAGTATGCAAACGAACGACAGTCGGTTGGACTCGTGATGTGAAGATATAGATGGAGATGATGATTTGTCAATTGGCCACCCCGGGAACCCACGACCACAGATACGTGACAAAGTATAGAACCAAAAACACATAATAGAGGGGAAGAACAAAAGGGAAAAATGATCAATTTTACAAGAGGAAAAAGAAAGGGAGAAAAGAAATTTATCGCTCACACAGAAACACTTAGTCTCATAACTATGAAGACATAGAAAGACATTAACTATGGGAAAAACATCGTCGGCTATGAAATATAGTTGGAGCTCGACAGACTCTGGTTCAAGCCATAAGAGATGTTGTTTACATCCATTGCAAAATTTTGCATATTATTTTATCTTAATAGTATTTTCTGGGGAGCCAACTGTAAAACCATGTAACAATAGATCCAACTGTAGATGTAGGACCCCAACATTGCAAAGTTGAAGCAAACAAGAGAAAGTAGCAAATAAAAACCCAGTTAAGAAGCACTAAAAGGCCCAACCACAGTCGCAGGACCTCAACCCTGCAAAGTTAAATCAAACAACAATAAGCAACATCCAACGAACCAAGAAGCAAGCACTAACCAACCGACCAGGAATGCCGATGAAGAACAATATTGGCCAAATTCACTGCACACAAGATTGTATCAAAAAATTTGGAGGAAAATGTATTGTAACACATATGTTAACCAAATATTTCAGGCTGTGATACCTATTAGGTAAACAATCAAAGCTACAAGGACTGTCCAAAGGCTTGCCACTATATAAGAAATTAAGAAAGGTGCAGTTTTCACGGCTGTTATTTTTCAGTACTGGGAGCGATCAAAATCCTCTTGCAGTCCATATTTGTATGTGATTACTACGACCAGAGAAGCAGGACTATAATGATGTCTTCGTCTCGTTCCTGATCACCAATGTTTGACACAAAACCTACCTCCATCACAACCATAGTGATGCATAGGAAAAGGAAATCGTATTTTCTCCTCACATACAAAGATGTTCTGCAAGAGAATTTCGACTCAGGCATACCCAGCTGTCAAATTTCCCACCTACAAACTGCAAATAGCAAGCGAAGCTAAACATGACACCCAAACCCGCCCGCCAACGAGGAACGATAGAAGGCCAATGTTCGATATAGAACCTACCCCCATCACAGCCACAGTGACACATAGGAAAAGGAAATCGTATTTTCTCCTCACATACAAAGATGTTTTGCAAGAGGATTTCGACTCAGTCATCCCCAGTAGTCAAATTTATCACCTGCAAACTGCAAATAGCAAGCGAAGCTAAACACAACACCCAAACCCGCCTGTCAATGGGGAACGACAAAAGGGCAGTTCCAATCGCGGTTGCAGAATCCCAAGCATGCAAACTACAACAAGACCAACATGAAAACAAGAACAACAACAACAGGCAAATAAGAAATCAGTGAACAAGCAAGAAGCAAGTATGAACCAGTGAACCAACAATGTCGTTGAAGAACAATATTGCCCATATTCACTATAGAGAACATTGCATAAAAAAAAACCCTGAAAGAAAATGTATTGTAACATGCCTGTTAAGTAAACATTTAAGGCTATGAGGCCTGTTAGGTAAACATTTAAGTCTGTCAGAACTGCTCTGTAAACATTTAAGAAAGAATGCAGTGTGGTAGGTCTCTTACGTACGAAAAAACATTTATTGTATTATTTTATAACAATAATTTTTTTTTAGTAACAATAGTTCGAACAATAGAGGCTATGAAAAAAATAAATTTCTTCAAAGGACAAACTAATATGAAGTCAACTAATAAAAAAATGACTCTCTATATTGAAATGTTTGGATATCCAAACATTTCAAGAAAAAAATAAAAACTCAGAAAGACCGTATATGATCAAAATTTTTGGATATGCTAACATATCAAACATTGGGAATAGCGAAGCTGACAATAAGACCTCCAATCTGTTATCCAATCAGATCATGACATATATGGTTTTTTTTATTATATAAAAATCAATGTTTTTAGTTGCCTAGTTCCAACAATAGATATTATGCAAATATTTTTAGTCAAAAGACAAACTAATATGAATTCAACGAATTATCGATCGCTATAGTCCCTCTACGCCTTTGGCAGGGACTAATAAGACAAAAAATAAATAAATTATCTCTAAAGCCAAAAATTTGATTTTCATTTAAAATATATATATCCTTATACATTCTCTAGACTTTCTGATGCTTTCAAGTCTTTATGATGACTTGGACTAGAGTTCTTGTCTTTAACTACTCTAGAATTAGTATCATACATAGAGTAGTGAAGCACAAAAAAAAAGACAAAGAAGAAAATTGAGTCAGATATTTAACGAAACAATGACGGTGAAGCTCAAGGAAGCTATCTCAAGAACACAACCCAAACTCAACCTTGATTTGTTCCTTCTACCACT
>ML794840.1:248858-260145 GCA_009831015.1 Picea engelmannii | reverse complement strand
TCTTATTTATAACCAAAAAGATTGTTTATAAAAACATATACATACATACATATAAAAATACACACACACACATATAGGTATGTATGTATGTATATAAGGTCCTATTTCTAAGTATGCAATTAATAAGCTTTAATGCTAAACTAGGATTTGAGGATATCTCCCATTAATACACATTAACCCAAGATTTGTGGAGGGTTATATTATCCCTTCCAAGTGTTAATTTAAAACATCATGGAATGTCATTCGCGCATCCCCGGGTTGGCCTGTTCATTAAACCTTCAATCCTCAATCCTAAAAATGTGTCTGACTGACCATTTCCCTATTCCATATCAAGCCACTTTCTCAGAATTATGAAAATATACAAACCAGTCATTGAACTACCCCATCATGCCCTCTTCTGTTTTACCCATTTTGCAGTAAAAAAATTTGAGACATACAATTTGACCGTCGAACACTCACCTCACTTGAGTATCCCCTATAACCCTATTTTGAAGCTCACCCGAACGCTTTTGATACTTGGCCATTCCTTAATTTCTCTTCCTCGTCCCCATCACCTTCACACTTGTTTATAATAAAACAATGTTTGTAAAAACATTAATATATATGTGTGTGTGTGTGTTAGGGATGATTTTAGGGGCTAAATTTCGCTCATGGGCTAATTTTCCATGGTTTTTTCAAAAACAAGATTCATTATTTTAAAAATGATTCGCCCAAATTCTATGGGATAAAATTATTTCACCTTAAAAATCACCAAAATTTCATAAAAAAAATACAAAATCCTTAGAAATTTGAATATTTTTACAAAAATATCGCAAATCATTTATAGTTGGCATATGAAGGATTAGTAAGATTCGCCACGGTTTCTACATTTTAAAATAAAATTCCATCCTTAAAATCATCCCTGGTGTGTGTGTGTGTGTTTATTTCTAAATATTCAATTAGTAATCTTTAAATATAACAATCCATCATGCAAGAATCGTATACCTTGTCATTGATGAGCAGAAGGTTCGAGGAGATCTCCCACTAATACACATTAAACCAAGATTTGTAGAGGGTTATGCTATCCCTTCTGAGTGTGAATTTCAAACATCATGTAATGTCATTCGTGGGTCATCGGGTTGGCATGTTCATGAAACCTCCAATCCTTAATTTCTCTTTGTCGTACCCACCACATCCACACTTCTAAATATGCAATAAGTAAGATTTATTGCTAATAACTCATCATGCAATACCCATAGAGATTGTCATTAATGAGAGAAAGGCTCGAGGAGATTTTCCATTCACACGCATTCAAGAAACATTTGTGGATGGTTATATCATCTCCTCCAACTGTTCATTTCAAGCATCATCTAGAGAAAACAGATGTTCTCATAAAATTATGGCACCAAATCGACAACATTTTTGTGGAGATACATTGAACATCTTCGGGTGCGACGACCAGAACTTCCAATGGTCTAGGGCATATTCTTACTACTCATTCCCTTCCTCACATAATGTAATATTTTGTACCTTTGGAATTGTTCATGCAGGCTGTGCCCCTGAAGTTTTTGAATATAAGGAGTTGGTCTCTGGGTGTGCTGATAAATATATCTCAGGCCAAAGAATTATTCCACTATATGACCATTCTATTGTTTCTTTGTCACCTCAGGTCTTCTGCCATATGTTAAGATTGTCAGAGCCAACATTGACATTCAAAGGAGAAGACTCCAAGCAATTCCTAATAAAGCATAATAACGGGTTGGACCTCCTACCGAAGTTCCTAGAAGACCCGATGGCAGTTCCTGAAGATATCACAAGCTTTCAAATTAGTTCATTTAGAAATCCATTCTGGGAAATTGCCTGATTGTTTAGAAGAATAATAAAACATGAATCCACAACAACTATTTCCCACATGGTTCTTTATATTTTGTATTTCACAGTCATGGAACAAGCCATGTTTGATTTGCGGAAGCTAATTTCCTTTGAAATCTGTTCCCAATTGTCAATCTTAAAAAAGGAGAAGAAATTTATATGTCATCCTACTTGGTTTTCGCAATAGCGCATTGTTGTTTGTTTCCAAAAATGTCTCTATCCAAGAAGGTAAACTAGGAATTCAACCCGGTAACCTTCTGGCACAAGGCCTCCCACTCTATTTATGAGGTTTTTGATGACTTTGTCTCTGTTTTTAAAGTTTTATTATTAGGAAAGGATGCTCACCGCATATCTGACTAGACAACCAAGTTTTTGGATAGGAAGGGGGCACTCTCACAAATGGAGAATTACTGTGTGATAAGTATTTTTGACTCCAAGGAAAACCCTGCTCTCCTTCCATGTCACATTACAAACATAATGTTTTTTACAGAAATATCAAGTCAATACAGCTAATGGTTGCATCTATTCCATGAGAAAAGAAAAAAACAATTCATTCCTCCGCCTTAGAAAGTCAGGGACTTCGTGTTGAGGAACGTCATCAAAATTGACGAATTTTCATCCCATCTCAACAAATTGAACCTAATATATGCTGAAATTATAAGAGTGTTAGAGACTAATGGAATTTTTTTAGAACATTTACTTGCAATTGGCCTCGACAATTTTTTTTTCCAAAGACACGTGGGTGAAAAAAGAGACATTGATGAAAACACTCTTGCTTCTGATCCCGACAACCTAGACACATTGCAAAGAACTAATGAATTGTAAAAGAAAAAGGGAAAAGGCCCCAGTGAAAAGAGTGTCCAATTTTCAGATACCACTCCCAAAAGTACAAAATCCCAGAGCATCGCTCCAATGACCCATCGTAGTAAGAGAGAAACCCAAAATTCTTCAAATGGAGGAGGAGAAGAAGAGTTCTCACAAGATTCCCATGGAGAAGAAGAGAAAAAAAATTGTAGGGCATGCAGAAGAGCCCGAAATTGAGAGTGAGAACATGGAACTTGACACTGATATGGATAGCATATTCTGCAACCTTGATCATATCGAAGACATGGTCCTGCATAATCACCCAATGGACATAGTTGATACCAAATTTTTTTACTAAGATGAATTCTTCATATTCCATAACATTGTTTTTTACAGCGAGTCTAAAAATTTAATTATTGAAAAGAGAGATGTAAAAATTAAGAAAGAGAAATCTTGTTCAGATATTAGCCTTGGGAACATGCAACTGTCCCAACTCTCCCAAATTCAAAGAGAAACCATATATGCTCTTGATGATTATATTGGAGGCATTGAGGCCAAGAATACCAGACTAAAGAACCGAGTCAATGAATTGGAGGAATCTTTGATTCCTATGCCATCTCTTTCCAGTCCTTTATCAATAGCCATGCCTACCACCCCTGCATCCAAGTTAAAAGGATCCTCCATCCTCCTCGCATCATGTATAGGATATGTGGAGAATAATATCAAGAAAATAATGGAACTGGTTACTGAGGCCTAGGAAACATAAAAAACTATGGCTTCCCTTGGAATGAGGGCACATGCTTTGCTCAAACATTTTAAAGCATATTAAAAAAATGAACAACGCTTATATTTAGACATGGTCATCCCTTTTGGCACCCATGTCAACAACATGACAGAAATAAGAAGAAGACAAGAAGATCTCCCCTCCCAAAACTGGATCACTTAATTAAATGCATGCTGGAAAGAGAAAGTGAAGAACGCACATCTCATTGTCCAATCATGTCAACAAGCCATATCAAAGAAATAAAAATTAATCACAAAGATGACCAAAATAGACTTAGCTGGAACGACCAACGAGGTCCAATAGCCCAACTTAATCGTCAACTCCTTTCCCTTAACTAAGAAATCCTTCGATAAATAAGTTGATATTTTTAAGGGGTTGTCTTTAGAAAATTTTTACATCATCCTTGAATATGGTGAAGATGATGTGGACAAATGACTAGTCAACTATTCAATACAAAATGAAGAAATTGATCAGGCTCTGTGTAATCTTTCTATCAATCTAAGGGAATTAGAAAATGAACTTCTCAACATAAAAATACAGAATGAGATCAACATGGATCCCTTGAGAAGCTAAATTGAGGAATGGGTCCAAAGGGAAATGGAGCAGGTCACCGATGAAGGGAAAAAGCAAGTTGGCAGGATTCTAGTAGTTGTCGACGACAACAATAAAAATGAATCAGCAAGAAAATATAAAAAGGGGTGATATGTACCATCATTGTAAGTATATACCAATCACATTCTTCTTTGTTTATCAATCCAGTTATTCCACATTTTTATATAGAAATGTCTAGCCAAAGACTGATACCTTCCAATTTCTTCTTTTCAGGTATTTCTCTATACCATCGCCCCCTTCAGGGATTTCTTGTACATATTTCTCTTATGGTCTATGGGAGCCCCAATCCCAGTCTATATGGGAAACGTATTTAAATTTCTAGGAATATGTAATAAACAATATATTTTTTGATATGTTTCAAATAAAACTATTTTTATCTCCTTTTATATTTATGTGCTCATAAATTTTTATCTTCAACTATGATGAATGTCAAGAAATTGTGTTTATTTAATTTGAATGTAATTGTATATGTGTCTTCTGTGTTTTATCTTTTTCTCATGCATATCTTTTTCTCCTGCTATGCATATGACTTTATTTGTCCAAGCACATATAGAGACACACAAGCCAGATGATCTATAGAAATTGTACTTAACTCTAACGAGTTGGAAGTATACAAAAATCATTATGAATGAATTTCATAAATACATTGAAGACACAAAACATGCAAGGTAGGAACAAAAATTTCGAACATAGCAAGTCACACTAAACAATGGAAATTTCGAACATAGCAAGATGGATTATATAGTTTCAAAAACTAAATCAGACTTTATAGGCCACGTGTCATTTCCTGTATGGATACCACCTGTGCTTCATATTKCTTTCCACATMTTCATTTTTGTTTCCATCTGCCTCCGCTACATTTTCCCCATCCTTGTKCATTTATTCCCAATTCAACTTGGTAGGGACTACACTRCCATGCAACACTTGTTACTTATAGTGTAACTTATATTACCTAATTGATAATGTAATCTATAAACTTATAGTGTAATCTATATTACCTAATCGATAATGTAATCTATAAATTTTCATGATRTTTTATTATCCTAAAGTTATTGAATCGATAACCTTATCTATAGATTTCCATGATACTTTATTATCGTAAAGTTATTCAAGTGTATTGACTAGAGCATTAAATTAYGTGATAGAGTATAATTTTTTAGGAAAGAACCACCATTCGAAATATATTACTTATAGTCTAATGTATATTACCTAATTGATAGTCCAATGCATAGACTTTCATGATACTTTAGTATCGTATAGTTATCCATAACTTTTATTGAGYAGTTRAGCAACAAAGGTGATCTCCAAGCCATCCCCCTCTTGGCTTGGAATGATAGAATTAGACTTCTTCAGCCCACTTTCAAAACCCTCAGCTACAATCACATATAYCGTGAGCACAACAAATTTGTTGATCAAATTTTGAAGGAAACTCTCTAGAAAAAAGTGGGAATCCTATCTTACAACCTCTAGATAGATGGCCATGAGGGCCCTCCCCTCTTTCTAACTCTTTTTTAAGATCAATTTTCCTCCTTCCTCGATGGACTTTCTTAATATGAAAGTTGGAGTGTTTCTCTCGGTCTCAAAAATCTCTCCTTCCTTCTGAAATTTATTTTTCCGCTAGCTCTATCTCAGACACCTAACAACAGTCTCTTTTTTACCTCGCTACTTCTCCCATATGAACTTTCTCCCTTTCACTTATGTTATGAAAACAAATTATATAATATATAATTGAGAAATTTTCCTTTTAGAAAAAAAAAAAAGTGTATTGAATGGTGCATTAAATTACAGGATGAAGTCAAATTTTCCTCTAAATTTTTAAGAAAAAATCATCATTCTGGATCACCAAGTTTCATTGTCTACAAATTGTTATAACTCCAAAAATGATGATTAACTTAAGTAAATAGAGATTAAAATATGTCTTAAAAATCCCTGAAAACGAAGACAAACACGAAGACAGTCATAAGTTTTATTCTAGATGGCTTTACACTTTAATGTTTGTAAAATCATTAATATTTAATGTTTGTAAAGTCCTTAATATTTAATTTATGCTTAAGTTCTTTATGCAAAAGAATCCCAAAATGGATGCATTTATGTCATTATCTTAATGATGTTGAAAGTGTAGTGGTTTTTCAGGATTTCGCTAGAGTATAGAGATACTAAATATTATACCTCGTTTATTTTTTGGGATTTAAACAAAATAAATTGTTTTATTGTTGTTTTTTAGGTTAATTCAGAAGAAATTAATTATTTCATTTTTTTATTAATTTTTTTGATTTAAAAATAAATAAATTGTTTTATTATTATTGCTTTTTAGGTTAAGTATGACTTTAAAAAAATTAATTTTTAATTTTTTTGATTAATTAAAAAATATAATTTTAAATTTAAAAAAAAAAGTATTTATATTACTTAAATTAATAAACATTTTTATAAAACAGTTAAATGCATTATAATTTTTTTTATATAAATTTATAAAATTGAACATAGTATTGACTTTCAACAAATTGTTATATTCGCAGGGACTAATAAAAAAATCGGATCAATTGGTTTTGAAAGAATATTAATTACATTGAAAGTTTATAAGCCTTTTAATTATTAGGGATACTTTAAAGTAAAGTGACTTGAAAGTAAATTATTATTTTAATAATTATATATTATTGTAATTTATTCAATTTATTATATTAATTAATTTAAATGTTTTTAAATTTATGTTACAAGGAAGTGGGTTTAATGATTTAGAACATATATTTTCTTTCCACAAATATGAAATATGGAGGTCTTCTACACTAACTATTATTATTATTAAGATTTTTTTATATTGTGCATAGTGTGATTCTTCAATATTATATTGTCTATTAAGGTGTGTGTGATTCTTCTATATTATACTATATTAAGGTGTGTGTGATTCTTCTATATTATTGCAATATATGTTTTTGCCAATATATCACAATTCAAATTCAAGGGTAAGGGCAAGAATTTGCAAGGTATCTTTACGAATATATTTAATTGAAGGATATCTTTCCAATATATAAGGGAATATGATGTCGAGGGAAAAGCACAAGTTCTTCATGTCTTTCACTTATATATTTAAGTTAGAGATACTGAACTGTTGACTTCATAATTGAAAATTTTGCAAAATATTCAACTTATGTATTTTGGACTGTGTTTGTTCATAATTTTATGACTTGCAATTTGTATATTTACTGATGTTCCTTTTGTAAGTATCAAATATTGTTGAAATTGAATTATGATTGTAAGTGGGTGCATTTTTTGTTTAAGCCAACACCCTTTTGTTGAGGTGAAATTTTGCTATTGTCGAGTTGAATTATTGTAAAATGGTGGAATTGCAAGAAACCCTCACTCCAAAAAAAAAAGCAAAGAACAACCATTTTGAACCAGTTTATGTTCATAAATTTCTGAAGTCTCCTCAAAACAAAATCAATGAAGTCAATGAAGTTGATAATGATCAGATGATACATCAGTGTTTAGATCTTCATCTATTTATACATTGTGAAAGCGTACAGATTGTTCTGTGAGCTTATAGAGGTGTTGGATATCTTCTTGGCCATACTTGTGAATGGAGGTCAAGGGAATTTGAACCACTTGTCCCTGACAGGGGGGAAATCTAAAGTTTTCAGTTAGGTTCCAATTTTGATTTATAGTCTGTCAGGTTCCAAGTTTGATTTAGATCTTGTGAACAGATGATCAAGTATGCAACCTAGTTCTTGGTATGTAGTTTTGTTCCTGAACATATTGTTGTTGATATGGTTTTTCGTAATCCTAAAACCATTCGTAGTTTTTTGAGCTTTGAGATCTTGATAGTTTGTGGTCATCTTAAAACCTCCAATTAAGCAGAAGACATGAGTTTTTTTAGCCTTGAGCTCTTGATAGTTTGTGGTCAGCTTAAAACCGCCAATTAAGCACAAAACATGAAGTTTTGTTTGTTACATTTTCAAATTTTTGAGCCTTGAGCTCTTGTTAGTTTATGGTCATCTTAAAACCATGTCATTTAGTAGAAGAAATCATATTCTCCTAGACATTCGGTTTCTGGTCATCTTGAAACCACCAAATGAGTTTGTGGTCACCCTTAAACCACCAATTTAGTAGAAGACATCAACTTCTGCTATTTTTTCAGAGTTAAGAGAGGATCTTGAGCCCTCTGTATATTTGCTTGACAAATTACTAGTTGTCAAGAAGTGGTGATTTTTCAGGTAAAAATGAACTTATGATTAAGAGGGAATGTTGAAAACTCTCTATTCTCTCATATGATTAGAGGACAATTGTAGTGTATGTAGTATATATACATTATTGATGTACATATTAATTGAATTGTCTTTATGTCTTTTCCCCATTATTCTTTGCCTTTTTGATATTGTTAGCTATATTATTTTATTTCCTATATTCTTAACATTATATTAACATAGACACATATATATATATAATATACAATTCTTCATTATTTAATTAAAAAAAATTAAAATAAATATATTTTTAAATTTGTTTTTTTTTAATAAAAAAGTTGTATTGCTTTCCATTGTAAATTAAAATAAATATATTTTTATAATATACATTTTTTTATTATTTAATATAATAATAATAATAATCTATTTTTAAGGTCACAGCCAAGCCCACACCAAATTGGTGTATGAGACCCTCTTGTTTGTGGGACAAGGGACCCCCTCCTCCCCCCTCTGGATTTGAACCTGTGACCTCTTAAGAAGAAACACATGCTCTTAACCATTAAGCCCACTCCTATCATATATATATATATATAATTTTATTTTTTTTAAATAAAAAAAATTATATTTATTTATATTTTCATCAAAACATTATATATGAAAAAATTAACATGTTCTACCGTACATATGGAAACCATAAAATGTGACACACTGAAATTTTTGCTAAGTCTGACACAAAGTGGACTCTTTAAACTATGCTACAGTCATGGTTGTTCTTCTGAACCAAAAAACACAATAACAATAAAATAAATGGACGTAGTGGATTGACAACATGTTGGGAAAGTGTTCTTGGTTGGGTAGCTTAACATGGCGTCGAGTAGAATGTCCATTCTTAGATAGAGGGTAGCTTGGCGATGAGCTGAAGCTGTAGGTGCTTGAGAATCACCAATATGTAGAGCGTCTTCTTCCTGTTTCATAGTAGGAATTTCTTTTTAAATGAGGCACCTTTTCAAGTCTGGAGAGAAATCGTCCTCCCCGGAATGATGATCAAAAGTGAGGAGAAGAGTCAAAATATCAAAGGCATAGAAAATGAAGAAGTCTATGGGTTTTAGAAGAGGATCCTAAGGGATCTCCTCTTCAACATCAGCCATGAGTTGGTTGTCGTTTAGCCAATTTTGGGCGGAGCCGAGTGAAATTTTCAAGGTATGAACAACAGGGTGAGCCTGAGAAATGGGGGGCAGAATTGGTACTACCAAGGGTTCGAGATGTGAAGTTGTATTAAATCAGTGCTCTTTTGGGTAAGTTGTAGTTCCCAATTTGCATGGCTGCTAAATGTCACCCCATAGAGAGTTTTAAAATTGATTTTATTGTTTAATAATTTTATATTAGTTATGTTTTTAAATTTATTAAATCTTTTAACCATCAAGAAAAAAAACTATTTCCTAAATTCTGTAATTAGACCTCATACCTTCATCTACCGTGTAAAATCACACATCCAACATACACATTATCACAGTAACGAGCAGGGGAACATGTAACGAGAACTCGTGTGCCTAATATCGATCGTAACATATCAAATAAATTAGATTAAAACAATAATTAGAAGAAAGAAATATCAGTTTACCTAAACATGGAGCAGAGGATAGAAATAAATGTCAAGCTGACTGAGCTCCGGAGAGGGTGCAAGATCTCCAAAATCGTTAATGGTAGAATCTGCTGCAGCCTCAATAAGCTGAGCTCCCTCACCGTTATATTTAATTTGGAGACGCCCATGTATCCTTTCCGAGTCTTCCTGCACCAGCACTTTGTTCAGAGCATTCCTAAGAATGGCCATTTCAAAACAATCAGATCTACCAGTGCAAGTGGGCCTGTAGATACAAACATTGGTAGCATGCGTTCTCCCCACTACCAGATCTACATTTGACAGCCAAACATTCCGCTGTGGTTAAGCAGGCAACACTGTATGACAACTCTTCACCGTTATATTAACCAGCACTTTATGACAACTCTTCACTGTTATATTAACCATTTTTGCTGGAAGAATGTAGGAAATCAAGGTGTGGGTTGTTCCCTATATTGAATAAGCTCCATATTTATAGAATACCGAATGAATATCAAGTTCAGTACTGTATGTGGGAATGGATTTTAAATTATCTTCGTGCAATCATAGAGCGTCCATTAAATGATTTATTATGGGGAAGATATATACATATTGCCATTAAACAAGTAAGCAACGTAATTACAAATTTTTTTTTTTTCAATGTTTTTAATTCATTTTTTTTTTATCTAAAATGTCATGTTCTAGGGAAATTTGTTAAATTGAAAATTTTCAACAATAAAATAAAAAATAATTCATTTAAAATTTAAATTTTGAAAAAATATTTTTATATTTTTATATTTTATATTTTTGTTAGATTAATTATTAAAGTGAAGATTTTGTTTGCTAAGTAATCTTAATTTAATACTTTTAAAATATGTTTAATCCATAAGAAAACAATACAATAAAGATATATAACACTAAATATTTTTACACCTTCATATTATATATATAAAAGGAAGGATTAATATAATGAAGATGTAAAAACTATTTTTATATATATATATATATATATATATATATATATATATATATAAAGAAACAATCAATATAATGAAGGACAAAAAACTATTTAGTCATATATATAGGATTATTCCCTCTAATTATAGGACCATTATGATTACCTTTATTTTAGCTATTTTGGAAATGAAGATCAACCTTTGGCTAGAAAGTCATGGTAAAAGAGCTAAAGGCCATGCCTGGTTTACTAGATATCATTCAAATGTGGACCATCTTGTTATATTTAAGATCATTGCACAAGAGTTCCACAATACTAAAACCAATTTTTAGTTGTTGTTTTGTTGACTTTAGAAAAGATTTTGACATGGTTCCTAGGAAAAACCTTTGGAATAGGTTGGAAGATATAAACGTCTCTCGAGTTGAGGGTTGTTGCATGGTTGCTGCAATAAGGATGTATGGTTGCTGCAATAAGGATGTATGAGAACGTTATTTCTAAGTTTAAAA
>ML794840.1:235845-248067 GCA_009831015.1 Picea engelmannii | reverse complement strand
ATTTACAAATAAATTTTTATATGATTATTTATAATAATAATAATAATAATAATAATAATAATAATAATAATATTTTTAAGGTCATTGTAAAGCCACATTAAATTAATGTATGATAAGGATTAAGAGATTCAAATTTGAAAATTTTGTTTTTAATAATATATTAAAAATATATATATTTAATTAAAATATAAATAATATAATTAAAAAATAAAAATAATATATATTTTTTAAATACAATTTTTTATATTAAATATTTATAAATTTCATAATTCTTCGAAAAATAATATAACATTTTTTGGTAAAATATACTTCTAATAAATTTTAATTTTAATTATAACACAATCTTAAAAAAATTAAAAATAAAATAAAATTATATGACATTATAAACCTCAAATAAAATTAATAAATAAATTTATCATAACAAGTACATTTTGGAAAAAAAAAATTAAATATCATTTCTAGTTGAAGAGATAAATAACATTGGTATTGGGAAACCTTAGGGAGAGAAAAACTTTCGAGCCATAACTTATTAATAGCCAAGATAAAGATGTGGTTAACAACAGAAAAAGTTTGGATTGTTTCTTCCTCATCCAGCACCTGCGGGGTTTCACTTAAATTAAAATCATGTATTTATTTTAAGTAAATTGTTTTACTAAATTAATCCATGTAAATGTTTCATGTTGTCTTTCAAAATTCTAGACATAGCATATTTTAGACCTCAAAATTCTAGACACATTATATTTTAGACATCAAAATTATTGAATGATTACAAATTTGATTAAAAAAACTGTAACAATTTGGTCACGACTTTGAAAAAACTCGTAATAGAATATTGTTTTTTCTTTTCCACAAAAGCCACATTTAATTAGGACTTATGGAATAATTGGAAGTAAACTTGCTTTTACATTCATCTAGTTTATTTAGTGAAATGTGGGAAATTTTGTTTTTACATTCATCTAGTACATTCATCACAAATAGTGTTTCTTTCCAACTTATACAAATTTCCAAACCGATCTCTTTTTAGAAACACCATTGCTCATTGAACCATCCTGCAAGTTTTCTTTTCAAATATTGGTTTTACCCCTGCATCATTCATTTTTTTTACATAAATCAAATTTCTAGCCAAACCTGGGATGTGTAGAACACTAGGAAGTGTTATAATCCTTCCATCTATGAGCCTCAACTTGAATTTTCCTTGTCCTATGATTATGGTTGTTGAATCATCACTTAAGAAAACATTACCTCCATCATACCTTTCATATTCACAGAATCACTCCCTGTGGGGATTCATATGAAATGATGCACCAGATTCAACCAACCATGCCTCATAATTTGCATGTGTACTTGATGAAGACAAGTACACATCCCCTCCTTCTTCCTTGGAGGTCTTTTCTTCTGTAGAAGGAGATTTTTAGATCCCTTCTTTTTCTCAACTTTGGATTTACATTGCTTCTTATATTTCCCTTCTTTTCCACATCTCCAACATACATTTACAAACTTTTAGGGAGATTTAGATCTTCCCTTAGAATTAGATCTCCTACTTGAGAACTTAGATCTATTTCTTTTCTCGAAACATCCTCTTGTAAATAATGTGTTTCTTCTCTATCCTTCCATATTCTTTCGTCTCATCTCCTCCGACAACAAGGATGATACCATTTCATCAAACTTCAAGGTAGTTGTATTACTGCCTATGGCCACAACCAGACTATCCCACGAGTCTGGTAAAGAACACAGTAAAATGATACATTTATCTTCATCTAAAATTTTAATCTCAACAAATACTAACTAACTTACCAGACTATTGAAGGCATTCAAATGCACTGCCACCAAGTCTACATATCTCATCCTCATGTTATACAACTTCTTTCTCAGGAATAATTTATTTACTAGGGACTTAGAATGACACAACTTCCCCAACTTATGCCATAAATCCTTGGATGTAGCTTCCTTTGACACATTCAATAATATTGAATCTGAGAGACACAGTTCGATTGTGCTCTTTTCCTTCTGATCCAACTTTTTTTAGTCATTTGTTGAAGTTATTGTAGGTGCAATACCTAGATCTACCATGATCCACTGATCTCTGTCCACCAATAGATCTTCCATATTGAGCTTCCACAGCTCCAAAATTTTCCTATTAAACTTATCATTCTCCATTTTCGAATTGTTCGACATTTCTTTTCATCTAAAAAATGAATACCACAGATCTCCCACTATAACAAGGCTTGTCACAGTCTCGAGCCAAACCCCTGACCACAAAGGCATCCCCCTGAAGCCAACAAAGCTCTAATACCAAATGTAGATTTTAATCTTGTACAACATTTACTGCAAATAGATTTTCAGTAAAAGAACAGAAAAGATACAATGACAAATACAAACATTACACAGAGATTTTTCCCCTAGAAACCCAAACCGAGAAAACCAACATATTCTATATTCATCATAGTGTTACATTGTTTACAATAAAATATACATATGGGAGGTAGCAACATCCAAAACCCTAACCTAATGACTTGGATTAGTCAACAACCCTAATTCTTTAACCGGAAATAGAAAACCATTGGCAAAAAACTATGTGCTAAAAAATTGCCCAAAAATGTGACACGTTTTCTAATGAAAAAAAAAATTCTCAAGGGCACTGCCCTCAAACCCCCGCATAAGGGGCTTTTGCCCCATTCAAACCTGCCTACACGCCCAATGCAATGCAGACACTACTACTCATGAAAAGAATATAAGACATACCTAACATTGAGTCTCCAAAAACTTGTAATTTTGTGATATATAACCAAGATGCCAAAATTAGAGTTTCCCAAACACCCAATAGTCCTTCCCTCGTATTAGTACCTGGTCTACAATTGATCTAGAGTTATCCTTAGCACCCCTCCAATGCCACTTTGTTGACCATTTATTTGAGCTTGGTGCTGTAATAAATCTTTAGATAGAGACTTGATGGATCTAATAGCTTGTACTTTCAACTTTTAAGTGTGTTTTTAATAAAGTGTATTGAATGGAGCATTAAATTAATGGATGAATGTAGAATTTTCATGTGACTTTTTAAGAAAGAATTGTGATTCTTGATCACCAAGTCTAGTTGTATATAAACTCTTCTAACTCCGAAGATCATTATTAACTTAAGTAATTAGAGATTGAAATAGGCCTCAAAAATACCCAAACATGAAGGCAACCATAAGTTAAGGCAACCTCGTTGTATAAAAATTGTTCTAACTCCGAAGATAATTATTGACTTAATATTTAATTTATGTTATGTTTAAGTTCTTTATGCAAAAGAATCCCAAAATGGATGCATTTAAGTAATTATCCTAATTACATGGAAAGTAAAGTGAATTTTTTTATTTTATTTGTGAATTTAAAATAGAGTAAATTAATTAATTATTTTTTATTAATTAATTAGAAAATATAATTTTAAATATTTAAAAATAAAAAAATAAATTTTTTTATTTATAATATTTAGATTAATAAATATTTTTGTAAAAAAATTAAATGCATTATGAATTTTTTTATAAATTTATAAAATTCAATATAGTTTTAACTTTTAAGGAATTGTTATATTATGAGGGATTAATAAAATAATAGGACGAAATTGTCTTAAAAGAATATTAATTACATTGAAACTTACTGAAAGTTTGATAAAGATTTTAATTATTAGTGATACACTAAAATAATGTAAAGTAAAAATAAGTTATTATTTTAATATATTTTGGAACATGTATTGGCATGTCACTCCTCAAACACTTTATTTAGCTTTGAAACTGTCTTTGTAACATTCCCAGTCTTCAATAGGTCAGACCATGCTACTCCTGAGCACTCTTTAATTGCTCAGATACTAATTTGTAACGTTTCTGGCTATTCATGTTGGGCCATGTTACGCTAGAGAACACTTACATTCTCTCTGCAGAACATACTGTAACATACTTAACATCCTAACTAAGTTATGTCGCATATAATTTTCTAACTGCATGCAATTAAAACATATGCACACACAGAACTCTTGCAGAAGCTTAATATATATAAAACGTTAGCAGAAAAATACGCTATGTAAATACATGAATTCACACTGAAATAGCAGTAAATATATACATGCAATACCCATAAGCATACAAGAAGCTATAATCACGCATAGGATAAACCCATAAAAATAACACGTGAATAACAATGCAACATGTAAATTAATCACACAATTGACACTTATCTTTGTGAGAATATCATCAACTGTGTCCAGACCTTCCACGAACCTCCCAGCCTTAGACCACATAGTTCATCACTCTCAACAGTGAGTCACCCCCGAGCTGGGACTAAACTCTACCCAGGTAAAGGGTTCTTAATCAGGCTAAAGGCTCATGAACAACAGGAAAGACTCTGTCTTAGGTGCTCACTCAACTAATAGCCTACAGTCCCTCATTCCCCACATGCCTATCCCACCTAAGGAAGTGTGCCCCTTTTCTGCTCAACAGTCCCTCGACTACCCCACTTCCCTTCCAGGGCTTCACGAACAAGCTGGATAGAAAGTCTTAGAGCCCTACAACTGTATTTAAGCATCTTTGGAAATAAATCGCCAACAATTCTCTCCCCAAGAGAATTACTCATAGGCCTGACAACCCACCTCTTCAATATCCCATGGGCCTTACAACTCGCTTCTTCAATCCCACTCCTAATCTAATAGTTACCCAATAGAAGGCTCTGGATACGGGTTTAGGTAAAGTCATGAAGATACAAATGATAGCTCAATCACTCCAATACTCTTGGATGATTGATTGTATATCTCAGTGATGGATGAATTGGGAAAAGATGATAGTTTGAATGATGGAGATCCATCGAAATGAGCTAAGTCCCAACAATATGTATGCATGCTTCCAACTTGACACTTGTCCTATTGGAAGCTACTTTGGCCGACTTGTCCGCAACTTAGAACTTAGGATAACATAATTATCCATACTTTATGATTTAAGAAATATTATTATAATATTCCTTAACTTAGCCCCTTCCCTTTCCATAACTAGTGGAGTTTAGTCCCCCATCTCTTTTATCGTGGTCAGTCTGCGCGCAACGATGTATTTTAGATTAAATATGAGATATGTACAAAAACAGATGCAGTGGCCTTTAACATCTAGGCTCTTCTACCTAATCAAAACATAAGCATCCTAGCTTATAATACCGGCTCACCAGCCTATAAAACATATCAAATCCACAAGGTTCCCTTGCCTCTACATTGTGCACACTAAGATGTTGCGCGCGGTATCCTGAAATGTGCACACTTCCTTGTTTTAATGTGCAGTACATGCATGCACTATGCCATGAAATGTGCCTACCAAAATGATATCAAATCATCTCACTAGCTTATATAAATTTGTATTTATAATTAAAATTGGTTTTGGCCTTAGGGATATTACAATCCCCTCCTCTTATTTATGCACTATCCTCAGTGCATCATGTACCCATGTACAACTAAATTTCAAAATCCTCAAAAAGATGTGGGTATTCTGCCCGCATTTCATCCTCATGCTCCCGAGTAGCATCCTCAGGAATGTACTAGGTCCATTGGACCTTTACAATCCCTATGGCTCGATTCCAAAGTTTTTTTATTTTCCGGTCCAGAATGCACACCAGATGCACTTGAAAAGTGCCTTCTTGCTCCACCTGAATCAAATTCCAATCAATAACATGATTAACATCAAGTATATATTTCTTTAGCAAGGATACATGGAATACATTATGAATAGACATAGATGCAGGCAATGCAATCATATAAGCTACTGGACCAATCCTCTCTAGGATTTCAAACAACCCGCAATAACAAGCTTCCAACTTTTAACAATTTCCCAACTTCATGAAACTTCTATTGGCTTTCACTTTCAAGAATAGATGGTCCCCCACTTTAAATTCCCTATGAGTTCTGCCCTTATCATCATAGATATTCTGCCCGTATTGGGGAGCCTTTAAATTTTGTTTTATTTTCAACATTTTCTCTTCCATTTACCTGAGAAATTATGTCCCAACCACTGCTCTATCTTTTGGATTATCCCAACTTACCGGTGTGTTTCACTTTCTTCCATAAAGTGCCTCAAATGGGCTCATATTTAGAGATGCTTGGCACCCATTGTTATAAGCGAACTCTACCAAGTCTAGGTCATCTTCCCATTTTGATGGTTTATCCATCACATACATCCTCAACATATCCTCAATCACTTGATTCACCCTCTCTGTTTGTCCATCTGTTTATGGATGATAAGTTGTACTAAAATTCAAATTTGTTCCAAATCCATTAAATAATCCCTTCCAAAATTTTGAGGTAAATTTTGGATCTCTGTCAAACACAACTGTCATGGGTATGCCATGTAATCTAGCAATCTCCCTCATATAAACATCAACAATGTTTGTTGCTTTGTGAGTGAGCTAAACCGAAATAAAATGGACAACTTTAGTAATCTTATCCACCAACCATGATAGAATCATGTTGCTTGTTCGTTCTAGGAAGTTTGGTAATGAAATCCATGGTTACAACTTCCAATTTCCACTCAAGAATGGGTAATGGCTATAGAAAACCATATGGGTGTCTATGCTCAGTCTTTACATTTTGGCATTCAAAACATCTGACAATAAAATCAACAAACTCTTTCTTCATGCCTGGCCAATAATATTGTCTCTTGACAGCTGTAATAGTTTTCTGATATCCTGGGTGCCCAACATAAGGCACATTATGCATTTCCCTCAGTATAATATTTTTCAATTCCTGAGAATTTGGTACATAAATTTTTCCCCTGTATATGAGAATTTCATCCTCATCCATCTTGTATTCTTCAATTTTCTGCTGCAAATTACCTTGCTGTAATTTTGCCACTAAATCCTTGTATTGTAAATCTGATTTGGCAGTCTCTATAATTCCGTGTTCCAAATCTAATTGATACATGATAATGGTTGTAGCATGTATTTCATGCACTCTTCTGTTGAGTGGATCAACCACTTTGTTCTCTTTCCCCTTGATATGCTTTATATCGAAGTCATATTCGCTTAGAAATTCTAACCATCTGCTTTTCCTAGCATTTAAAGTTGGATGATCAAACAAATATTTCAGACCATTGTGGTCTGTCCTCATCTCAAATATTTTCCCCATGAGGTAGTATCTTCATTTCCTCAAGGCATGTACAATGGATGCCAACTCCAGATCATGAGTGGCATAGTTTCTTTTATGCTCCTTTAAATTCCTTCACTCATAACATATAACCCATTTTGGTTGAGGACTCCACCAAGTCCCTCTTTACATGCATCTGTGCATACAATGAAGTCTTCATTTGGGTCTGCTATCCTTAATATTGGAGCACTTGTTAATAATTGTTTCAAGTGTTGTAAACTCTTTTCACAATCCAATTTCCACTGAAACTTCACACCCTTTCTTTGCAATGAAGTGATTGGGTGTGCAATCTTTGAAAATCCTTCTATAAATATCCTATAGTATCCTACAAGGCCCATGCATAATCTCACCTCTGTCACATTCTTTGGCACTAAACATTCTCTAATGGCTTCTATCTTCTCAAGGTCCACTGTTATCCCATCCTTTGAAATGATGTTCCCCAAATAGTGAATTTGCTTATGGTAAAATGATCACTTGCTCAATTTGGCATACCATTGATGCTCCCTTAATACTTGCAAAACCATCCTCAAATGATGTTCATCCTCTTCTTCTGACTTGGAATACATGAGAATCTCATCCAAAAAGACAATGACAAACTTGTCTAAATATTCTTGCAAAACACCATTCATTAAGTACATGAAAACAACTGGTGCATTTAACAACCCAAATGGCACCACTGTGAACTCATAATGACCATACCTTGTCCTGAAAGAGGTCTTACTGATATATTCCTATTTAATCCTTACCTAATGGTATCCTGACCTGAGTTCGATCTTTGAAAAGATCTTTGCATCCTTCAATTGATCAAAAATATCATCAATCCTTGGCAAAGGGTACTTGTTCTTTACAGTTACTTTATTCAATTGTCTGAAAAGTGGACGATCTCAAAGATTATGTGGGGACATCATACATCCTTGAGTCTTGAAACCGTCCCATACTATCAAGGCATGTGTCTAGTCTAACCATGTCAAACCTCCATGCATACAGACACATATTGAAGAAATTTCAATGTTGACCCCATTCAATGCTCACTATGCAGGGTCGGTGCATGACATTTGTGGTGGGTGAATTGAAGCTTCTGCGACATCAAATCGACATGGTAATTCAATAATAAAACCCTCCTTAAGTATTATGCAGGGACATCAAACATCCTTAAGTATCGTGATGGGTGTTATGAGATCCTTAAGTATTATGTGGGTTCGGTGGAAGAAATTTGTGATTGGTATATTGTAAGTTCCATGTCAAATTTCAAGATAGTTCTCACAATTATTCTATAGAAGGGAATGACGAATGATGACAATGAGAGGTGCACCATGATGAACATTGATGCAAATGTGGAAGATCTAAAATATTATGTGGGGACATCATATATCCTTGAGTATTGAAACCCTCCCATACCATCGAGGCATGTGTCTAATCTAAGCATGTCAAATTTTGATGCATACAGGCACATATTGAAGAAATTTAAATGTTGGCACCATTCACTTCTCACTATGTGGGGTTTGTGCATGACATTTGTGATGGGTGAATAGAAGATTTCACAACTTCAAATCGACTTGGTAATTCAATAGTCAAAAGTTGCTTAAGTATTATGTGGGGACATCAAACATCCTTAAGTATCGTGATGGATGTTATGAGATCCTTAAGTATTATGTGGGTTTGGTGGAAAAAATTCGTGATTGGTATATTGTAAGTTCCATGTCAAATTTCAAGATAGTTCTGACAACGACTCTATAGAAGGGAATGACGAATGATGACAATGAGAGGTGCACCATGATGAACGTTGATGCAAATGTGGATGATCTCAAAGATTATGTGGTGACATCTTACATCCTTGAGTCTTGAAACCCTCCCATTCCATGAAGAAATGTGTCTAGTCTAACCATGTCAAATTGTGATGCATACAGGAACATATTGAAGAAATTTCAACTTTGGCCCCATTAAGTGCTCACAATGCAAGTTCGATGCATGAAATTTGTGGTGGGTGAATTGAATCTTATGCGACATCAACTCTACTTGTTAATTCAATAATCAAACTCTCCTTAAGTATTATGTAGGGACATCAAACATCCTTAAGTGTCGTGATGGGTGTTATGATATCCTTAAGTATTATTCGGTTTGGTGGAAGAAATTTATAATGGGTGTATTGGAAGTTCCATGTCAAATTTCAAGATAGTTTTGACAATGATTCTATAGAAGGGAATGATGAATGATGACAATCAAAGGTGCAACATGAGGAACATTGATGCAAATGTGGATGATATCAATTATTATGTGGGGAAATCATACATCCTTGAGTCTTGAAACCCTCCCATATGGTCAAGGCATGTTCCTAGTTTAACCATGTCAAATTGCAATGCATAGAGGAACACATTGAAGAAATTTCAATGTCGATCCCACTCACTGCTCAGTATGCAGGGTCAGTGGATGACATTTGTGGTGGGTGAATTCAAGCTTCTAGGACATCAACTCGACTTGGTAATTCAATAATCAAACCCTCCTTAAGTATTATACGGGGACATGAAACATCCTTAAGTATATTTATGGGTGTTATGACATCCTTAAGTATTATGTGGGTTCAACGGAAGAAATTTGTGATTGGTGTATTGGAAGTTCCATCTCTAATTTCAGGATAGGTCTGATAATGATTCTATAGAAGGGAATGACGAATGATGACAATGAGAGGTGCATCATGATGAATGTTGATGAAAATGTGGATGATCTCAAAGATTATGTGGGGACATAATACATCCTTGAGTATTGAAACCCTCCCATACCATAAAGGCATGTGTCTAGTCTAACCATGTCAAATTTTGATGCATACAAGAACATATTGTAGAAATTTCAACGTTTTCCCCATTGACTAATCACTATGAGGGGTTGGTGCTTGACATTTTTGGTGGGTGAATTGAATATTCTGTGACATCAACTCGGCATGGTAATTCAATAATCAAAACCTCCTTAAGTATTATGCAGGGACATCAAACATCCTTAAGTATCGTGATGGGTGTTATGAGATCCTTAAGTATTATGCGGGTTCGGTGGAATAAATTTGTGAGGGTGTATTGGAAGTTCCATGTCAAATTTCAAGATAGTTTCGACAATGATTCTATAGAAGGGAATGACAAATGATGACAATGCCAGATGCACCATGATGAATGTTGATGAAAATGTGGATGATCTCAAAGATTATGTGGGTACATCATAGAACCTTGAGTCCTCAAACCCTCCCGTATGGTTAAGGCATGTGTCTAGTATAACCATTTCAAATTTAGATGCATACAGGCACATATTGAAGAAATTTCAATGTTGGCCCCATTCACTACTCACTATGTGGGGTCGGTGCATGAAATTTGTGGTGGGAGAATTGAATCTTAAGAGACATCAATTCAACTTGGTAATTCAATAATCGAAACCTCATTAAGTATTATGCGAGGACATCAAACATCCTTAAGTATCTTGATGGGTGTTATGAGATCCTTAAGTATTATGCGAGTTCGGTGGAAGAAATTTATAATGGGTTTATTGGAAGTTCCATGTCAATTTTCAAGATAGTTCTGACAACAATTATATAGAAGGGAATGATGAATGATGAAAATCAAAGGTGCAACATGATGAACGTTGATGAAAATGTGGATGATATCAAATATTATGTGGGGACATAATACATCCTTGAGTCTTGAAACCCTCCCATACTGTCAAGGCATGTGTCTAGTCTAACCATGACAAATTTCGATGCATACATGCACATATTGAAGAAATTTAAATGTTGGCCCCATTCACTACTCACTATGTGAGGTCGATGCATGATATTTGTGGTGGGTGAATTGAAGCTTCTGCGACATCAACTCAACTTGGTAACTCAATAATAAAACCCTCCTTAAGTATTATGCGGTGGCATCAAACATCCTTAAGTATCATGATGGGTGTTATATGAGATGCATAAGTATTATGCGGGTTTGGTGGAATAAATTTGTGATGGGTGTATTGTAAGTTCCATGATGGATCTCAAGATAGTTCCGACAATGATTTTATAGAAGGTAACGACAAATGATGACAATGAGAGGTGCACTATGATGAAAGTTGATGAAAATGTTGAGGATCTCAAATATTATGTACGGAAAACATACATCCTTGAGTCTTGAAACCCTCCCATACTGTCAAGGCATGTGTCTAGTCTAACCATGCCAAATTTTGATACATACATGCACATATTGAAGAAATTTAAACGTTCACCCCATTCACTGCTCACTATGTGGGGTCGGTAAATGAAATTTGTTGTGGGTGAATTGAAGCTTCTGTGACATCAACTCAACTTGGTAATTCAATAATCAAACCTTCCTTAAGTATTATGCGGGGAAATAAAACATCCTTAAGTATCGAGATGGGTTTTATATGAGATCCTTAAGTATTATGTGGGTTCGGTGGAAGAAATTTGTGATGGAACATAGTTACCAACTTAATGATAACTCTTCAGAGTTCTCGTTTTTGGGGGGGTCAAGGTTTTTACCCCGTTTTTAAAAATGGTGTTACCGGTAGCAACCCCCTCCCTTTTTAGGTGGTTTTTTTGATATTTTAAATTTTCCGATACATAAGGTTTCCACTCTTTTGTTTTTAAATGCTTGTTTTGCCATTTATTTTCAAATTGTTCAATTTTTTTATTTTTTATTTTTTTCTCCAGTATGTTTTTTCATCTATTTTCAAACTTTTCTATATTTCTATTTTTTTAATTCAATGGTGTTTTTAATAATATTTCCATTCTCCATCCATTATTAAAAAAATTGTACACCATTTATTTTATTTAAATTAAAAATTTTCATATAATTATGTGTCATTAATTAAGTTATGGTTCCATACTTTTTAAATATAGTGGAAAATATCATTTTAACACATTGTTTTACCTTTATTTCAATACATAGAAAATAATTGTAGTTAAATAACACCATTTTAAAATATTTACCAAAAATATATAATTCATTTCTTTTCGATCAATTAAAAACTAAAAGAAAAATTAAACAAAAAGAATTGAAATTAAAAAAAAAAACATTTTAAAAACAAATTTGTATTAAAAAAAA
>ML794840.1:211671-233256 GCA_009831015.1 Picea engelmannii | reverse complement strand
GGGACCATTTTGGATGCAATTTTAAGTTTTTTGTTTGTGTAGGGATTTCTTGTTAAGGCCACAATTTGAATTAGATAGTAATTAGCTATAATTTTAATGTTTAGAAAAAACATTTTTCTTTAGGTAGCGTCATCTTTTTATTTAGGTATTGATTTTAAGGTTTTTCTATGCAACTATTTGATGTTTTAGGGCAATGCTTGAAAAAAGTTGTAATTTTGACCCTGTCAGAAAAATTGGTGCTATCAGTAGCACCACGTTTTGATTTGGGGGTTGATTTTAGATTTTTGTTTTAGCAACCATTTTATCCTTTAAGCCCATGCTTGAAAAAAGTTGTAATTTTAACCCGATTACAAAAAGTGGTGCTACCAATAGTACCACTTTTTGATTTGGGGGTTGATTTTAAATTTTTTTTGACAAACTATTTGATCATTTAAGCTTGTGATTGAAAAAAATTGTAATTTTGACTCGGTTACAAAAAATGGTGCTACCGGTAGCACCACTTTTTGATCTAGGGATTGATTTTCATGCTTTTTATGCAAAAATATGGGTTTTAAGGGCTAGAGTTCTCGTTTTGAGGTCACAGTTCTCATTAAGTTGGTAACTATGTTGTGGGTGTATTGGAAGTTCCATGTCAAATTTCAAGATAGTTCCGAAAACGATTCTATAGAAGGGAATGATGAATGATGACAATGAGAGGTGCACCATGATCAATGTTAATGAAAATGTGAACTATCTCAAATATTATGTGGGTACATCATACATCCTTGAGTCTTGAAACCCTCTCATAATATCAAGGAATGTGTACATTCTAACCATGTCAAACTTCGATGCATACAGTCACATAGTGAAGAAATTTCAATGTTGGCCCCATTCAATGCTCACTATGCAGGGTCGGTGCATGACATTTGTGGTGGGTGAATTGAAGCTTCTGCGACATCAAATCGACATGGAAATTCAATAAAAAAACCGTCCTTAAGTATTATACGGGGACATCAAACATCCTTAAGTATTGTGATGGGTGCTATGAAATCCTTGAGTATTATGTGGGTTCGGTGGAAGAAATTTGTGATAAGTGTATTGGAAGTTCCATGTCAAATTTAAACATAGTTCTGACAATTATTCTATAGAAAGGAATGACAAATCATGACAATGAGAGGTGCACCATGATGAACATTGATTCAAATGTGGATGATCTCAAAGATTATGTGGGGACATCATACATCCCTGAGTCTTGAAACCCTCCCATACTGTCAAGGCATGTGTCTAGTCTAACCATGTCCTAGATCATGAAGGATTATGCCCACTTATATTGGATGTTGCTTGCACTTATGTTTATGATTATTAGTGAGGACACACAAATTTCTTGGAGCCTTATTGCACTTTATTTCGTTACAATTCCTCATGTGGATGCCATTAGGGGACCCTCAACAATGAAACTTGTTTTGGTTCTAGACTTATTAGACTTATCTCTTATCAGTATATATCGAATTGATAAAGTAACAAAAAGGGTGCCTTGAAAGGTTCTTCATCGTATTCCCATAATTACACATTTGCAACGATTGTTCATGTGTAAAATCATAGCTCATTTGTTTCATACAATGCATATGCTAAGTGTTTAGATACCCAAGAATCGATTTTTGGACCTATTATTAAAACTAGGTGATCTAATTAGGTTGTGGGTGCAATAGTGAAGAGTTTGCTAAAGAGAAGCACATAATAAAATATTTCTCAATATGATGTTTATAGGGAAGAAATTTTAGATATTTCCTTACCTCCAACTTTAGAATTTTCTTACAACACATCATTTAACCACACTCTCTTTCGTGCATGGGTCAATGTTGAACCATTTCTTACAATGGGATAAATTTTCTCCTTTTGTGGTAACAACTATGTAATTTCCCCCTCTAAAATATTATGAGAATATCTAGGATTTTTTATACTCATCCATGGTTGTTCAAACAAGTTGGTAGTATTGAAGTTCTTTCAATTCCATATAACGCTACTCCCTTATTAACTAGTATTTAAGGGTTGCAACATGTACATATAACATATCAACATCCTTAAAGGATCTTCCTCTCACGGGAAGGTGAGCCCCTTTAAGAATATCTTTCTCTTAGGTAAACCCTCAACTTGGTCATCCTTTTTCATTAAAAAGGTTTCCTCCATGTGACTTATGGATAAAGAAAAAATACCTCAAATCTTGGATCTCCAAATATTATGGATCTTTTCTAAAGGATATAATGTATGATTGAGTACCCCTGCTATAATTTTCCTCATTATAACATTTCTCATTGTGGAGATCACACTATGATAGCTCATGCCAAAGGACCCTAGTTCATTGATGATGTGGGACTCTTTATAAGGCCATGTACTCACATATGCGCAACTTGTGACCTTTGTTCCCAATAACCACATCATCCTCATTGACTTTTTTTTTTACATAGATCTCTCCATTTGGATGTCCATATTCAAATTCCCCATCTCATAGGTCTCTCCATCTAAATTTCATTTTTAATAAAAAATTAAGAATGTATCTACCCATATGTGAAATGATAGAATGTGACACAACCTTCCCTCGATGGCACGACCGCTCTCGCCAGAACCTTATTTCCCACAGCCCGAAGAGTTGTAACACCCTTCAAATCCCGTATCGGGACTTCTCGTCACCCACATAACTCTCCGTTGATCTCCCGGCAGTTGCTTCGAGAAATCGGGTTTCGTGGTATCGCGAACCCTATACACACTCCTCGCACAACTCCAAACTCCGAACCCCGAATGCCGAAGGTCAACGGTCAACGGATCAGGATATCGCCACTCGCAATGTCAACAACATGCTTTTCAAAACCCTGAATCCCGAAGTGTCGATTCTTGATCAAACACCACCTGGACTATCCTATATTTCGGGGCACCACTCTGCCACGTCACTTTCAGGATTTCGCGGATCGCGAATCCTCGACACAAAGTTTCCTTGCTGTTGGAAACCCCAAACGCCGAAACCCCGATTCTTCGGATTCGTGCCACCTGTCCTTCCAATGATCGACGGCTCCCACGAAATCGGGAAATCGCTATTCACGATTTTAACGTGCATGCAACTCTTGCACTCGCCAACCCTGATGTGCCGAAATAYGATGGCAAATGAGTTCCACTTGCGCTTGGAGGTTAACTCTTTTTCAAGAGTTCAAGTCACCGATTCTCTTCCTCTTGAAGAGTCCTTCGCTCTGAACCTTCTCCCATTCAGGCTTCACCTGGGTCTATTCCCCAGTACTAGCTAGGGACTCTCCCTCCTAAGATTTCACCAACTTATCACTCGGAACCACTTCTGAACTCAATTCTTCCATAAGATCACATACGCAGCATATGAAATAAGTACATAACAAGAAGCAAATATGCAAAGGCATAATGCCAACAACACACAGAAAATAAACAAGTCCATGGAATTTAACCATGGCTCTCCTGTTCTTCTCTTCCCAGGCTTGACTCTGAGACTTCACTCAACCTGCAATTCACCTACATGGTTCTTCTAACTCAGCACAACTTCTGGGCAAACAAAGATGAGGGTTTTAACTGTCCAGCATCCTCAATGCACTCTATGCGGAGGTATTTCATTGCACTCTATGCAGGAATCTCTTAGCTTGAACAGAGTAACGATTGGAGCTCGATCCCTCAATCCCTCAGATTTCGAACCTGCCATGCAATCACGTATGCAACATATAGACAATAGGCAAAACAAGAAGCAAACATGCAACAACATAATATAAACAACACACAGAGAATAATCACAGCCATGGAATTGAATCAAAACTTTGCTATTAACTCAATATCTGTACATGGGGTTTCTTCACCAGTTCTCTGAGTTGCTCTCCTTTTCTTCCTCTTTTTTTCTCAATGCTGAATAATAATAATCTCGATTATACAAGGAGGGTGCCTATATTCGTTTTCCCTCCTGGAAGTAAAACTTTCTAATCTATAGCTAATCCTATCTAACAACATTAAAACCATTAAATGCCTTCCTATCTATAATACAATACAAGTGCGCTCAGCTTTGAATGCCTTTAGTTAAACGGCGGCGCAACAATCTTCAAAGTGATTCAAAAATGTATACATTGGTGTTGTCCAGCTGTTCTTCTCTTTCCTCCACGCTGGCTCGCTTGATGAAGTCATAGATGCTCCTTCATCAGAATGTCATACTTTCCATGTCAAAATAGAGTTGCAAGAAAATTTTAATCCCCTATAGATAAAATCATCCTAATAATAAGTTGTAAGAGTTGAAACCATCTTCTCCCTTTCTTCCCAAACTATTCGAATTAGTGCAAAATAACCACCAATCCTCAAATCACTTGAAGCAACATTCACATCATTGAGGGTGAAAAGTTTATTTATTTTGGATCTAAATTTTTCCTTTAACAATTTTGTATTAGGTCAATCTTTTTGAAGGTTCATCACCAATCATTGAACTCACTATCTACTTTCCTGACATGCTTCTTCCATGCACAATTATATTAGTTTATATGAGGCCTTTGCCTCTTTTAGGAAAGGAAAAGATGCTCCATGGAACCAATATTGACAATGCATGGTCCACCACATTTTTAGAGCATAAAAAACCTCTAAGCACTCAAGTTTATATATGACTAATTTTGGAAGAAAAAAGAAACCAATAATCGTACATAGTAAATATGTCTTTCTTGAATACTTTTTCTATAGCCACGATTTTACTAAAAAAATGCATGTCTCTAAATAAATAGCTATTAAGTTTTTGTTAAAAATTTAATATCCTAGCAACATGGGAAGGAACATAATGGGCTAGATGCTCATGAATCAATACTTTATTTTTCTAAATTGACTTTGAAAAGGCCCATGATATGGTCTAGTTTCCCTTCATCCTGGTCACGCTTAAGGCTCTTGAATTTGTCCTCTTGTTCCCTAGAGCCATGGAAAATCTTCTTAGAAGCAATGATGTATCTCTCCATCAACATATATAAATAAGAAGAAGTAGGGCTAATCCATTATATTTGACAAGGATATCTGTTGGCACTTGAAATTTATGTGATGGTAATAGAAGCATTGTTGTACTTGATCTTTCATATTATAGGTTAATGTTTGATTAAAGACATACCTCTCCCTAAAAAAGGAATAAATTATATATAATATATAAACTATAACATATATATATTATATTATATATAACTATAATAAAAAAAAAAAATACCAAATAAAAAAACATAATTTGAAAACAAAAAAACAAAAGACACATTTCATCTCGCATGAGCTAGATGGAGGATAAGGCTAATGTGAGATCTCGCAGGAGCTAGCTGGAGGAGAAGGTCGAGGTCAGATCAGTAGACAGGAGGCCATAGGTTGTACAAGATAGGAGAAGGAGAGGAGGTTAGGAAAGAGAGGAGGGCATGCAAAGGATGTCGGTCGCACGAAGAGGAGGTCACACGGAAGAGGTCAAGTCAAAGAGGTGGATTTGGTTAGAGGCAAGGGGGATTTTATCAAATCACCGACAATGATGTCACCAAAATCAGTATGCTTAGGTTTTTTATTGAAATATTTAAAAAAAAATGATTTACAATAGGGTCAATGGGCCTCCTACCAATCCTTCTTTTATTAGATTACCTTCTCATGTAGGTAACATTTTTTTCAAATGGGCCCAATTGTGTAGAGAAATCAACGTGTTCAAAATTTCAATGCAATTTTTTTCAATGAAATTTTGTTGTTTAGTCTTCGGATTTTTTAATTATGTGATGAAGGCTTGTTACAGTTTGTTAAAGGTTCTGAGAATACATAAAACGGGTACTATGCACATACTTCATGTACCATTTCAAATCCCAACCTGTCAAAGATGTTTGGAATTTGACCAACATTGTTTCAAAGTCATTATATTCTTGGCACTCTAGTTGGCTTCACATAAAATATAATTCCATTCTTCATCATCGTCACCTTTCACTGAAAAGTCAAGGAGTTGAAGAATAAAACTAACTTGGACCTATGCCATGTTGATGACTAGTGTATGGAAAAAAAAAGCCTTTTGACCTTGGTTTTCTCGTTGGGTTCTAGATACTACTCATAGAAAGATTAGTATTAATTACTTTCCCTTCCACTAGAACCCTACTAACTCCTATTATGATGAGTCCTCCATACTACAAAGGTCTCACATTTATCAAGATTGGGTCTTTACAATTGAACCAAATGATGGCTTGATAAATAGACTAAGGTCCACTTAAGTGTTCAACATAGAAATTATAGTCTAGTTTTGGCATATCAATCCCTTGTTACCAGGAACGTCTCACTCATGACACCTTGCCAAAACCTTAGGATAATACGAGGACATGTAATATAACATAGTGTGACATTGAAACTACTTCAACAAACATTCCATTATTCGAACCTTCAATTATCATATCTTTTAACGACGTGACTAATTAAAACCCAGTAAGGGTAATTATTCACCATATAAGATATATCTAATAAAAATAAACATCATCCACGTGAAATAGACATAAAATCTCAATTTTAAATACTAGTACCCCTCCATTAAACTCCAACAAAACTAGATACATGGCTCCAACATAGTTGAGCATAATAGTCCCAACTCAACAATATAATAGACAAGACAAGACAAGACAAGACATAGAGACTATCAGTAACATGATCAAGAGACTCTAAAAATTCCTTAACAGTAATGGACAACAACAACAACATCACTTATCCCATTTTCAATAACTCGCACCCATGCCTTAGTCTTTACAATTTTGTAGGCATCGATGGGTTACACATCAATAACAACTCTCGTATTTGTTACTTAACAATGTACTTTACTCTCAATTGCTCGCTGCCTTTTGACATGTATAGGCCACCTTTACCTTTCTACCATTTCTTCTCCTTAGGTTGAGGAATCACACCCCTTAATGTATACCACATTCTATTATAATTGTGTTTCCTCAACCCTGGTTGTAGTCTCACCTTATAATCCTAAAAACATGTGTCACATGTTGCCTTGTTTTTTTCTAACCTAGTGCCATCTTGTTGACGAAGTGAAACCATTTTCTTAACCCAAGAATGAAGGGGAAAATAGGCATCCTATGCAAAATCAACAAGGAGGTGTTGATGCTAAAGGTCAAGGAAGACATTATGGTGTGTACACTTCGATGATATATTAAGGAAAGGGAGAATCAATATGTTGAGTTTGCTTCTAAGTCATCATGACAAAAATAAAAATGGTTGAAAAAGTTAAGGTATGATAGGGATCCTTAATTTGTTCTGAGTACACAATATAACGAGTTTTCTTTAATAGAGAAGGTTGGAGTCATATAATCTTGCCCCTTAATTTTTGTAAGTAAAGACATTCAAGTTTTCCCTTTCTTACAAATTCCCTATGGTTCAATGTTTTCCATGTTTTTTATTGGTGTCATAAACCTAAAAATTGGTATTGATTGACCTTTCCTTTTGTTTCTTCTTACATGATTTCCCTAAGACATCTTTTTTTTTTTAAATCGGTATGCTTAGGTTTTTTCTTGTCTTAAAAATTTTTTTTTGGAGACTCCCTTGGAAGGCTCCTATAATTTCTTGTATGATTTGAGCATAGTTTTAAGTATGACTGACAAGGATCTATTCAAGAGATTCATTATCTACCAATTCATATATTGATTCCCCCCTCCTGCTACCTTTCCAAGATATCATAGATTGGATCGACAATTTGAGGATGGAAATTATAGTTTTGAAGCCAATCAATGTCAATTTTGAAAAATATTTAACATATCCTAGATTTATCATTTTTGGGGAAAAACCAAGTTTTACAATTTTCATCTTTTTTGAGTGGTTTTTGGCCCTGAAAACTTGATAAAATAGGTTCAACACCCCTTCATATTGTAGAGCTAGGTTCAATATTTATAACACACATCAAAATTCCCATTTTTTATCTATGGCTAAGAAAATATGGCTCCAAGAATTTATGGTTCCCTTGAATCATATACCAAGTAAGAGAGGGTGTGCCTTGATCCAAATGTGTAACTTCAAAAATATGAAGCATATTGATGAGAATAGATATATTAAAGATTACAAGGTGGAAATACTCAAAGAGATTAGATGTCGGACCTTAATCATGCAGTGTCTAATGGTGTGAGATACGATGAGGATAAAAATGGAAACCCTTGAAGTTCTATTTCAAAGAAGTTTTTTATGTCAACCCTGATATTGTTAGTGTGGCAGTATGACACTTTCTAGGATTGTCATATGCACCTATAGTCTCTATTTACTATTCACATCAATGATTTATCTTCACCCACTATGCATATGTTCTATCCTCATCTCATCATGAATGAACACCATGTAGGGAAATTGTGTTCTTTTAATCATATTTCATCCCATTTGTATTCCATGTCTCATCCCTTCAATTCTACATTGTTTTTCTTGGACCTAAAACATTATATAATTCAATTTTGGTAGGAGGTCAAGTCAGTGGGAAGTGTTGCAAAACTTGAAAACATAAGAATCTAACTCCACCCATTCTAGTATTGGACCAGAAATATCATAAAACACATGTTTAAATCAAGTATTGGTGTTGGGGAAGGATCCATGCAACACTGAGGAACATAAGGGTCGATATCTACATAGGCTCTTGAATCCGAAAACATTATGAAACACAATCATGCATTGTATCATGTTGAGCACCACCTCAATTTGTTTGTTGCATGTTCGATTTCTAAATTGAAAAATCACCATTTAGGTATGTATAATCTTTTGATTATGTCCTATAGATATTATGGATCTGCCAGTGTAGTTCACCAATGGATAAATTATAACAGGAATTTATGGTTCACCATATCCATAAGAAAATGATGGTTCCTTTTCCATCCCCATGCTAACATATTCGCCTCATGCCTTCAATGGTTCCTTTCAGCTAGAATCAATGGCACATGCCCTCACTAATGTCACCTTACAATTAATATTACTTCCTTCAATGGTTCCTTTTCAAAATACTGATAATATAACGTCACCATCATCAATGCCTTTGATGGTTCCTTTTAACATCATCACTTCATGTCACCTCATGATAATTACACCTCTAATGCCCTCACTAGTTGTAGGCTAGTATTTCCAAATTTCACCCTCCCTCATAATAGTTGTTTCCTCTCACCTCTCTTTCCTTCACTAGTTCAACCCTATAGTGTTAATATTAAGAGGGAATTTGAGGAAACAAGGCTTCATCATCTAGACCAATATGCAACAACATGTTTTTGAAGAAGTGAAGATGTTGCAGCTATGTAATAAACCTATGCTTACACTACTATATTTTTCTCATCCTTTTGATATAGAAGATGATGCATATGACTATGGGATAGGTATTTTTATGACACAACAATTTCATTCCATTGTGTTTTACTTAGAGACATTCAATGATGTAATCCACAACTTTTGAAGTTATGATAGAGAGATTTGCTCCATTTCTTAAGTAGTTCACTAGTGGAGACACTATGTATAGGGAAAATAAACTCTTATTCAATCTAACCATAAGCCACTACAGACCTAGAGAAAAATTGATAACACACAACATATGAAATGGAATTTCTTAAAGAAATTCCAATTGGTTATCAAAAATTTACATTGAAGAGATAAAAATGTAGACTACTATTCGAGTCAACCACCAATATCATTCACAATGGTCCTTAACACAAAAAGGTGTGATATAGAACACTAGCAAGAGTAATAGAATACACATAGATTTTGTGAAAGTTTATGCAACCATTCAATAAGGATGACACACTACCTACACAAGACTTATTATTAATTCAGTTTATTTTCATATGAATAAATATCTTATGTATTGACTTGATAGGATATGCTCACTTACAAGTGAACCTAGGGATTTTTTGATTTGGTAATCTCATTTCTTGAAGTTGGTCGGGCATTTTGTCACATCAAATATAGTTGCAACTTTAAAACAACATTTTTATTCACCATGTACAAGGCATGATGTTGAGCACTAACTCAATTTTTTTATTGCATTTTCAATTGATAAATTGATAAATCACCATTTAGCTATGTATAATATTTTGATTATGTCCTCTAGATAATATGGATCTCTCAGTGTAGGTTTATGGTTCACAAATGGATAAATTCTAACATGAATGTATGGTTCACCAATGGATAAACTCTAACATGAATGTATGGTCTTTATCATTGATCTTAGTACATGTAAAGAAATATTGCATCTTATTTAGAATTGCAAAACTACTAAATTGAAAATTGCATTTTGAAAAGAATATCTTTTATTGGGAATTGAATTTAGGACTTTGTATTGTTTTCATATTCATTTATTTTACTTGCTAATTCATAACATCATTAGTTTCATGAACACACCTTTTTGAGTAAGCAAGTCCACTAAAATTAACACTTATAATTTAAAATTGATTAGTAATGATTTTATTTTCTAGGGTGCACAAACTAGCTTAGGATTTAGAGCCTTGGAATAGGATTTTGTGAGTAAACTTCTCCAAGGATATTAAATCAACATATGTGTTTTACTAAGGGAGTGGAGAAATCCATTGTATAATCGGTAATATCCGGAGGCTCTTCTTACACTGGATTTAAGCATAAGGTTGCATGAGGTTGGTTGAAGGGATACCCCCCCCGATACCTTCTTAGCATTAGATATATTTATGGGGATATTTCTAGTACATTTACCTCTGTGAGAGGCAGTGATTTTTAGGTTTTGGGCTTTGTTACCCCACCCATACGGTGGATCTGACTTACGACTATTCTTCTATGCATCGGTTTTATCTTGGTTTCGTAACTACATGAATTAGGTACCACATAGGTTACTTGCAGGGGTTATTCTATAGATACCCTGAGTCAGATAAGGGTCAGATAACACACAACCTTTATGAAGGATTACCTCTCTGGGGGGATTTGACTGACTAATATTTAAGCCCACGAGGGGCCTTATAACTAATTATGTCACCTATGATCTTTAGAAGAGGAGTCCCAGGCCCCTCTTGAGCGAGGCATACCTACTTTAGAGAGGGAGTGGTGTAGACCCCCCTCCTCTCCAAGTTTTGCATGACCTCCTAGTCTAGGATCTTCTCAATAATAAACTGAAAAGTCTTTGATTCCCTGTTGGAACCTCTCAAAAAACAATCCATAGGTATTTACAAAACTCCACTCGTGTGCACAAGCGCTAAGTGGAAGTCTTCTCCATGTGACCATGCCTTGTGACCACACACTTATCCGAAAAGGTGCGTCACTATTTCGCATATCGGCTATATGAATCAACCGATTCTCTGTCCTTTGAACTCCCGAGTCTAGAAATTCCAACAAGGACCTATCATAAGCTATATCTTCCCTTCTCCTTCATTCATATGACCCTTCACTATGACCTGGGGCCAATCCTTTCGAGCGCATCGGTATTTCACATATTGGGAACTCTTAAGGTGATTCACCTACGTTCTTCCAATACTACGATAACCAAAATTGCAAAATATTCAGATCAAATCAATGATCCACAATAGCTCTCCAACCAATGATTAGGATCAAATCACGATTTTCCGTTTCGTTAATTCTCACAAATCCACCCTTTGACCTTTCCACTCTGCGAGTCAGCAAAATTATGATCTTTTTCTATGTGCCCCCTTTCAATGGATGGTCCTAATGATTTCGAGATTTCACTTATCGGGGGTTCAGAAATTTCACTTTGCTTCTTCCAAATCCTTTAGTTTTGTGAAATTTCGATAACTCCTCGCAACTAACCAGTGCGTGAATTCTCTAAGATCTAACAACTTGAAAGATTTCAGCTCTTCCTGAGTGGATTTTGACCCTCAATCTTATCCAATCTCAAAAATTATTTCCTGAAGGATTTCTCCCACTCAATCCTCCATACTTATTATTTCTTCGAACTTCAATTTTCTGCACTCCACCTTTGAGAACTTCAACTCTTCAAAACTTAGAAATTTTTCTAAGTATTTCCTCTCGAGACTTAAAACCACTACTCTTCCTGAGCTTCTGGTAAATAAAACTTAAATCTCATCCCTATCACACACTTGCACTCTGTGTATTTTTCAAAAGACTTTCTGATGCCCTCCTAGCACACTCTATGCTCAACTTCTTGAGATTTCAAACTTTAACACAAGTTTTGTTTTATACGCACTCCTTGTGCTCAATATGCACACTCTGCATACAAAAATTTCCCTACTATCTCTTCTGAGATTTTAAGTCGAAAAGACTTCTTCACATGCACTCCTTGCACTCTGCACACACTCCTTGCATAATCTTATAGAAGAGAAATAATTGGACTCATTCACTTATTCATTCATTCACTATGAACATCATACATTCACAGACACATAACAACACAGTCAAACTGTAAACAATATTAACACAGTGGATTTGGGTCAATTTCCTCTGCTCTATTAATTTCAGAAGAAAACATAGTTGCAGTATTTATCTCCTTCAGACACAAACTGAAACTTGTCTAAGGACCTAGAGCTTCCTCTCCCTTCTTCCTTCTATCTAAATCCTATTACCTTCTATTCAAGCAGTTACCTACAAAACTGAAGTAATGCAACCTAATGACTAATAAGAGAAATTATCCTACACCTGTAATACATTACAGTCGTGTAAAGGATTTACAAGTGTTCCATCCTTTCAAACTTTGGCCAAACTTTACATAAATCTAATTATTTAATGAGAAAAAAAAAATATCTCCACACCGCTACCAGGCTAGTTAAGGTCGGTTTTGGCTCCTTTGATGTGTTCAGGTGTCAATTTTGATTCCACGTCCACTTTTTTGGATTTGAATAGAGATTCTCCTACATCATACTCCTCTGGCCAAAATATCCATGGACTCATGTCCATAATCTCTCGCATTGTTTGGCCATGCTTCAAAATATCAGGTTCAATTACCCAACTTGAATCTTCTATTGGGTGATCCTTCCATTTTACCAAATATTCAAGATACATATTTCTTCTAGTTTTCCTTCCAACTCTTTGCTTTAAAATTTTCTCCATCTGAGGTTTTTATACTATAGGCATCTATTCTTCCCACTGAATCTCTTCTTGATCATCCAATTCTCCTGTGTCATCTTTGTTATAAGGATACAAATCTGCAACGTTGAATATCGGTGATATCCCAACATTGTTTGGCAACTCTATCTCATATGCATTTTCTGCAAATTTCCTAAGGATCTTGCATGGTCCTATCTTCTTCATCTTCAACTTATTATGTGTTCCTCTTGGAAACCTCTCCTTCCTCAAATGAGCTAAAACTTCATCTCCCAGTTCAAATTGAACTTCCCTTCTTTTCTGATCAACTTTTTCCTTATACTTATAATTACTATCTTCTATCTGCCTCTTAACTTGATCATGAAGTCCTTGCATTTTTGTAGCAAAATGTTATGCTCCAACGCTCTTGAATTCATCTTGTTTCAATTCTCTCAATTCTGCAACCCCTCTTGGTTGTCTTCCATATACTATCTTGAATGGAATTTTCCCAATGCTCCTATTAACTAAATTGTTAAATGAAAATTCTGCCTATGCCAGAATCTGATCCCACTAACGACCTTTTTCAGTGACTAAACTCCTTAACGAATTTCCCAGACTCCTGTTCACCACTTCAGTTTGTCCTTATGTCTGAGGGTGATATGATGAACTATAATATAATTTAGTTCCCTAACTCTTCCATAGAGTTCTCCAAAAGTGTCCCACAAACTTAGTGTCCCTGTCTAAAACTATGCTTCTGAGAAATCCATGTAATCTCACAACTTCTTGAAAACAAAATTGGCTATGTGTGTAGCATCATTTGTTTTCTGGCATGGTATGAAATGTGCCATCTTAGAAAATCTTTTGACCATGACAAATATGGAATCACTTCCCTTCTGGGTTCTCGGTAATCCCAATACAAAATCCATACTAATTGCATCCCAAGGCCTTTCAAGAATAAGCAATGGATGATACAAACCAGTGTTTTGTCTCTTCCCTTTTGTATGTTGACACATCTTACATTGGCCTACAAATTTCTTCACATCTACCCTCATACCTAGCCAATAATACAAACTATTCAACTGCGCAAATGTTTTGTCATGACCAAAATGTCCGGCTAAACCTCCACTGTTTTTCTTTTAACAAATTATCATCCATTGAACATCTTGGTATGCACAATTAGCTTCCTTTAAACAACAATCCATTCTAGATCAAATATTTTGACCATGAGTTGTTATCTGTCAACAAAGGATTTTCATATGCTTCATAAGCCTCCTTAAAATCTAGATCTTCGTGACACATTTCTTTAAGGTGCTCAAACCCTAAGGTCTTCACTTGAAATTCTTGTATAACCAAACTTCTCCTGCTCAAAAACTCTGCAACTTTGTTAGCAATTCCAGAAATATGTTTAATGACAAAAGTAAAATTCTACATGAATTGTACCCACTTAGCATGTCTCTGATTCAACTTCTCTTGCCTAGTAATAAATTGCAAAGCTTGATTATCACTATACAAGAAAACTCTTTTGGAATTAAATAATGCCTCCATTTTTTCAAAGCTTGAATCACTGCATAAAATTCCTTGTCATACGTAGAAAATTTCTCCTTAGCATCATTAAACTTCTCACTAAAATAAGCAACTGGCCTATTATCTTGACTCAAAACTTCTTCAATGGCTATTCCACTTGCATCATACCTCACCTGAAATGTGTTTCCAAAATCTGGTAAGACCAGATCTGATTGTTCTGTTATCCTATTTTTCAACACTCTAAAGCTTTTCTCATCATCCTATGTCCAGTTAAATTACGTATGTTTCTTATTCACAGTGTCCATCATGGGTGCACATATACCACTAAAATTTATGATAAACTTTTTATAAAAACTTGCTAAACCATGGAAACTTCTCACCTCAAATATCCTCCTGGGTGACTACCATTATTTTATTGCACTCACCTTTTCCAGATCCATGTTAAATTCATTTGAAGAGATCACAAAACCCAAATATATGAGTTCTGTCTTCATAAAAGAACTTTTCTTCAAGTTTATTAACAACTTTTCTTGTTGCAATCTCCTCATCACTAATGTCAAATGATTTAAATGTTCTTCCTCTTTTTTGATGAAAAACCAATATATCATCGAGATATACAATGAAAAATTTACCTATGAAGTCCTTCATTACTTCATTCATCAACCTCATAAATGTACTTGGAACATTTTTCAATCCAAATGGCATGACTATCCATTCAAACAAACCTTCATTTGTCTTGAATGTTGTTTTCCATTCATCTCCCTCTCTCATTCTTATCTGATGATATCCACTCTTCAAGTCTATTTTTTTAAAATAGCTTTCTCCGCTCAAACAATCCATCAAGTCATCCATCCTGGGTAAAGGAAATCTATACCTGATGGTGATCTTGTTGATATCTCTAGAATCTGTACACACTCTCCATCCTCCATCCTTCTTTGGACTCAATACAGTTGGCACTACACATGGGCTTAGACTTTCCCTGACTAAATCTGTATTCAACAACTATTGAACTTGCTTCATAACTTCTTCATTATCTCAAGGTGTCAACCTATACGCTTCTTTATTTGGCAAACTAGCTCCTAGAATCAAGTCAATATGGTGGCTAATGCTCCTAATAGGTGGTAATGAATGAGACAACTCATCCACTACTATGTCAGTAAAGTTCTCCAACAACTCTTAGATTTCTTCAAGTAAATCATCCATAGAAGTATTGGTAAGGATAACTCTTGGCTTCCTTACTACAACAAATTGCATATCTTGATCTTTATTGATCTCTTTCAAGAGTTCCTTCCCACTCATGAGAAGTATTCTTGTGTTGGCTTCTTCCTTTTCTTTCTTCTCCTCTAATGGCAGTAACATGTGAGTTCTACTATTCTTTTCAGAGTATAAGTATTTTTTCTCCCATCATGAATGACATTCCTATCAAACTGTCATGGTATCCCCAACAAAATATGACAAACATCGATAGGAATCACATCACACATAATCTCATCTTTATAGCCTCCTATTTTAAATTCAACTTTACATTGTTGACTTACCATTACTTGATGTCCTTTTTGCAACCATGATACTTTAGATGGACTTGGGTGTGCAGTTGTCTCCAGCTTCAACTTCTCTACCATTTGTGTTTATACTAAATTATCAGTACTCCCACTATCTATAATCATATTACAAACTTTACCCTTCGCCTTACAAGAAGTCTTGAACAACCTTGTTCACTGAACTGGGTCTTCTATTTCTTTCTCTGGTTTTAGAATAACTTTCCTCATCATAACATTTTGTCCTCCTTCTGCTGCCTCTTCTTCCAAATTCTTCTGGGCTTCATAAATGCGTTATTCTCCTCCTCCTTCTCTCTTCCTCTTGGGACATTCCCAAGACATATGTCATGTCTTTCCACAATCATAACATTTAAGTCCACCTCCTCTACTTCTTCCTCTTCCATGAGGAAAATAATTTCTCCCACCAAATGGTCTTCTTTGGGAACTTCCTCCTCTTTCAAAATGACCATATGATTTGTCATTCTCATCCTTAGATTTTGGTGCCTTATCATAGACAACTCCCCTACCCATATTCAATCCTCTTCTTCTGTTCTTTTGACTCTGGTTTCTGGCCAACTTTTCTTCTACCTTCAGTGTAATCTGATAAGCATCCTCCACTGTCCTCATAGTCATCATGTTGATTTCATCATAAATTTCATACCTCAAACCATTCATATACCTGGAAACATTTTCATCATCCTTCTCTCTTTGTCTAGTCCAAATATTCAGCCTATAAAATACTTTTGTATACTCTTTCACTGTCATACCACTTTGTTTTAGGTTTTTCAATTTTCTGAACAAATTTATCTGATAATCCCTAGGTATGAATTTAGACTTCAGTTTGGCTACCATCCTATCCCAATTATTTATCTTTTTTTTCCTTTTCTCCTCCTTTCTTCTTGCATTTCATCCCACCACACTGATGCATGTCTCTTTAATCTCATGACAACATGTCTCACCTTCCTTCCTTCGTCGGCATCTTCATAGTCGAAATACTTGTCCATGGACCTTATCTAGTCCAAAAACTCTTTGGAATCCAAGTTACCTTCGTACATTGGGACGTCTATATTTTCTCTGGCTCCCAACTTCATAATAGCCTTCAAAAAGCATTTGTCGCCTGCATCTTCCCCTGTAGCTTCTCCAACTTCTATTTCTTCACTCTCTGCATCACTAACGTCTCCAGTGCCAGATGTTCTCCTTTGCATTTCTTCCATCGCTTCAAACCTTGCACAAAGTTCTCTCACTTCTCTTCCTACAACATGGTTTGCTATAGGTGGTCCTATGCATACCCTCAATGACATCGCTTCAACTATTTCCAACACACTAACTCCAACTTCAAATATTTTTCAAGCTCTGATACCACTTGGTTCATACCCCCGTCCTCTCTAAGGGATGCGCGACCTCCCAGTCTAGGATCTTCTCAATATTGAACTCAAACAATCTTTGATTCCCTACTTGAACCTCTCATAAAACAATCCAAAGGTCTTTGCAAAACTCCACTCGCGTGCACAAGAGCTAATCGTAAGTCTTCTCCACGTGACCATGCCTTGTGAAAACACGCTTATTTGAAAAGGTGCATATCGATTTTGTGTATCAAATATATGAATCAACCGACTCTCTATCCTTCGAACTCCCGAGTCCCAAAATTTTGACAAGGGCCTAGCGTATGATATATCCTCCCTTATCCTTCATTCATTTGACACTTTTCTATGACCTGGGGCCAATCCTTCAGAGCGCGTCAAGATTTTGTGTATCGGGAACTCCCAATGTGATTCACCTCCATTCTCTCGATCCTCCGATAACTAAAATTGTGAAATATTCAAATAACATCAATGGTCCACACTATCTCTCCAGCCAATGGCTGCGATCAAATCACAATTTCATGTTTCGTAAATTCTCACAACTACACCCTTCGAAATTTCCACTCTGTGAGTTGGTGAAATGTTGATCCCTTGCCACATGTCCCCTTTCAATGGAAAGTCCTAATGATTTTGAGATTTCTCTTTTTGGGGGTTCACAAATTTCACTTTGATTCTTCCAAATCCTTTGGTTTTGTGAAATTTCAATAACTCCTCAGAACTAACCAATGTGCCACTTCTTTGAGATCTAACGACTTGAGAGATTTTGATTCCTCCTGAATGGATCTTGACCCTCGATCTTATCCAATATTCAAAATTATTTCCTAAAATATTTCTCTCGCTCAATCCTCCATACTTATTCTTTCTTTGAACTTCAATTTTCTATGCTCCACCTTTGAGCACTTCAACTCTTCAAAACTTAGAATTTTTTCTAAGTATTTCCTCTCGAGACTTAAAACCAACACTCTTCCTGAGCTTCTGGTAAATAAAACTTAAATCTCGCCCCTAGCACAAAATTTCACTCTATGTATTTTTCAAAAGACTTTCTAATGCCCTACTGCCATAGTTTGCGCTCAACTTTCTGAGCTTTCAAACTTTAACACAAGTTTGCTTCTATACGCACTCGTGCTCAATATGGACAATATGCATACAAAATTTTCCCCGCTACCTCTTCTGAGATTTTAAGTCGAAAATGACTTATTCACATGCAATCCTTGCGCTCTGCATGCACTTCTTGCATAATCTTATAGAAGAGAAACAATTGAACTCATTCACTTATTCATTCATTCACTATGAACATGATACATTCACAAACATATAACAACACATTCAAACTATAAACTATTCGACAACATAGGTATTCCAACAGATAATGAACACCTTCAGTAACCACTCACATAACTAGATCAAATATCAACACACCAATGTTTTCACGTGGTAAAAACCCTATGGGGAAACATCCACGGCCCCGACGAACATGACCACTTGGAGCAGTTTACTAATGCAAAAGAAAAAGATTAAAGAGATATTTTACAATAGAGTTTCTCACAATCGATCATCGAAAAATGACCCTCCATGATCTTTAAATAGAGATCATGGACCAATCGGGTGCTAAGCCATAGATCAATGGTCATGAAGATTGAGGAGAGTATGAACCGTCAGATCTCTCTATGTCGGGAACATATCGCGACCATCAGATTTTCTAGCTACAAATGCATAGTAATGCATACTAAAGAAACACACTTTTACCTAACGACATATTATACCAAGTAGATCTTAACTAACTCCTAAGTGTCTAAATATACTAACATACCCCCTTAAGAACAACTTGGGATAGGATCGAAGGATTTATAATGTTGACACAATAGGAGAAGGAAGGAGGCATTAGAGCCTATCCCCCTTTAATGACATCTTCTTAAACTGCTAACATAGATCAAAGTTTGAAAAGCTTGGCTTCTATAAGAGATTTTGTGAAAAGTTTTCATTATAGTCAATTCCTTCAACTTGGGAGAATTCTTTGGTAACTAACCGAGCCTTGTGTCTTTCAACACTTCCATATGATGCATATTTAATTATGTAAACCCATTTACATCTAACAAGTTTTCTTCCTTTTGGAAGAGGTACAATATCCCAAGTATCGTTTGTCATTAAAGAACGATACTCTTCATTCATTGTTGTATCCCAATATGGATGACCTAAAGATTCTGCAAATGTCTCTAGATCATGAGTCTCTGAAACTTGAGCCAAAAGAGAAGAGGCTCGCTAGAAATGTGAATGTTTTTTATGCTGATCTAAAGGATTACCGACTATATCACCAGCTGGTTCTCGTGTTGAACAAACCCATCTAGGAAGCAGTGGAAATGGTGCTTTTTTAGGTTCAAAGGATGCATCTAGAGGAAGGTCAGTAGGCAGAGGTGGATTTTCATCCTCACTATCATCATCTGAAGAAGAAACCAGAATAGGAACAAAAGAAGGCACAAACGTCGAAGATGGCTCACAGGCTGAAGAAGGAACAACCGACGAATTAGGCTCGTAGGCCAAGAGATTTTCATCAAATTTAACATCTCTTCTAAGAATAATTTCATTATAATGTGGTTGAAGAAGTCAATAACATTTGACATTGATCAGGGGATCAAATTTTTCTCAATTTTTAAAGTGCTCGGAATGCGACGAAAACAGTGTCATTGTGTCTGTGTCGTCTTCCTGATTCCGGCAGTATATTTACTTTCTCAAATGGAGTTCGTATGGAGAAGATATCCTGATCTGTTCGCCAAGGAAAACAGACAAAAATTTTAGATGTTGACTATACCTGTCCGTACAGTCCGTACGGTGATGTGGCAGGGTCGTACCGTCTGTATGATGACATGTCAGGTGGATGACGTGGCACGATTTCATTGGTTGATGGTTGTCCAATCGAGTGATGACACGTGTCATTAGTGGCCAATAATGTACGAACACGTGGCCCAACCCATTGGCACCACGTGTCACTATGTGACTGGTTTATATGGTTATATGTAAAATGGTATGGGGAGTCTGCGGGGTTCGACCCCCGGACCTGCCCCACTATATAACGTTCCAACGAAACTCCGCTAGCCAACATACCACCACTTCTCCCTTGTTATGAAGGCGGGCAACATTATATTTAAATTGCATTTATTTTGTATTGGCGGGGGAATCGGGTCGGGGCTTAGCCCCGACCTGCGGTTCTATGCAATATATATATATATGACCGTCACCCATATCATAACCGTGTATTGTAATGTTGCACATGGGTTTGAACATAGCCCATGGTTTATATGTATACGAATATGTCCATATTTTTTGGCCCATAACCGTTGTATGAACCATGTATATAAGTGCGGGTATTGGTTACGGTGGTTTCCATGGTTTTCAAACGGTTTAACCACTATTTTTCCTAGCCAACGGTCATATGCGCCATACGCCCAGGTGCCGAGACGGTTAGGGGCTGGCGCACCCTTAACCGTTCTATGGTTTGCACCGTTGGCGCGATTGCGCCCGGTGCTGGGTTTTTGCGCTTAAATGAGTGTGTGAGCCAAGTTCATTCAAAGAGGGTGCGAATTGTAGAACCAAAGACAACAAGCTTGAAAAGGGAGACTTCCAGGAGGCCTAACTTCTTCATTTTTCGACCGATTGAGGTGCCGAAAGAGCCCAGACAGGGGTTTTAGGATGCTGGGAAGCCATTGGAGTAGTCATTTTGTTAGTTTGAGCATTGTAAGACATGTTTTTGAGAATTTTTTGAGCAATTAATAATAATGATCCATTGGAAGATGGACCAGGAGATGTAGCCCAAAAGAGGGGTGAACTCCTTTATCAATTGTTGTGCACATGTGTTTATGTTCAATGTTTATGATGTTGTCTATGTGTATTTTGCATAAGTAATCCTTAATTTATGTGTTGCAAACTGATCCATTTGCTTTAAACACATGACATTTCACTTGCAATAATTATTCAAGTTTTTCAAGTCTTCTCTTCAATTTTAGATCAAGTTGGTATCAGAGCACTGGTTTTGAAGATTTGATTGTTTGAAAGTTTTGTTTCTGATGCTCACAAGGTTGAAACTCACAAGAGGAGAAGGTCAACTTGTGGAGCCAAGTTCTTATCTGACAAGGAGGAAGCAGTTTCATTCACCGCAAGTTGCAGAGAGACTTTCACCAAGCATGGCTCATGCA
>ML794840.1:190253-208783 GCA_009831015.1 Picea engelmannii | reverse complement strand
AGTTAGAAAAGTGTCAAGCTAAGTACAAAGCGAGACATGACAAGCATCGTGTTGATCACAGTTTCAAAGTTGGTGATGAAGTGTGGCTTTACATCAGAAAGGAGAGGCTTAAAGGAGAAGGTAAAAAGTTGAAGCCAATTCGATATGGTCCCTTCAAGATTGTTGACAAGATTGGTAACAATGTTTTTCGTTTAGATTTGCCTCCTTATATGCAGATGTATGCAGTTGTTAATGTTGATAATTTGAAGTTGTATGAGCCTCCATTGATTGATGATCAAGGAGAGCATGTTCAGATTCCTTCCATAGATGATTTTTCTCCAGAGTATCTNACAGAACTGCAGGAAGACACCATACTTGACAGGAGAATGCAAACTTTGAAGCGAGGAAATGTGGAGTATTTACGAGTTGGTCTTAAGGGGACAAATCCAAGAAAGGCCAAGTGGATTGAGGTTGGAAGGGTGAGGGAACTTTACCCTCATATTCACATAGACTGAGATAGTCTTTTGGAGGTCCAAAAGCTTCCCAATGGGGAGGTGTGATTAGGGGATCAAATTTTGCTCAATTTTTAAAGTGCTCGGAATGCGACGAAAACCGTGCCAATGTGTCCGTCTCGTCTTCCTGATTTTGACAGTATATTTACTTTCTCAAACGGAGTCCGTATGGAGAATATATCGCGATCTGTTCGCCAAGGCAAACAGGCAAAAATTTTAGATGCTGACTTTACATGTCCGTACAGTCCGTACGGTGACATGGCAGGGTCGTACCGTCTGTACGATGACATGTCAGATGGATGATGTGGCACGATTTCATTGGTTGATGGTTGTCCAATCGGGTGATGACACGTGTCATTAGTGGCCAATAATATATGGACACGTGGCCCAACCCATTGGCACCACATGTCACTATATGACTAGTTTATATGGTTATATGTAAAATGGTATGGGGAGTCTACGAGGTTCAACCCCCAAACCTCCCCCACTATATAACGTTCCAATGAAACTCTGCTAGCCAACATACCGCCACTTGTCCCTTGTTATGAAGGCAGGCAACATTATATTTAAATTGCATTTGTTTTGTATTGGCAGGGGAATCGGGTCGGGGCTTAGCCCCGACCCGTGGTTCTATGCAATATATATATATGACTGTCACCCATATCATAACCGTGTATTGTAATGTTGCGCGCGGGTTTGAACATAGCCCACGGTTTATATGTATAAGCATATGTCCATATTTGTTGGCCCATAACCGTTGTATGAACCATGTATATGCGCGCGGGTATTGGTTACGGTGGTTTCCACAGTTTTCAAACAGTTTAAGCACCATTTTGCCCAGCCGATGGTCATATGCGCCATACGCCCAGGTGCCGAGACGGTTAGGGGCTGGCGTGCCCTTAACCATTCTACGGTTTGCACCATTGGCACGGTTGCGCCCGGTGCTTGGTTTTTGCGCTTAAATGAGCGTGTGAGCCAGGTTCATTCAAAGAGGGTGTGAATTGTAGAACCAGAGACAACAAGTTTGAAGAGGGAGACTTCCAGGAGGTCTAACTTCTTCATTTTTCGACTGATTGAGGTGCCAAAAGAGCCCAGACAGGGGTTTTGGGACGCTGGGAAGCCATTGGAGCAGTCGGTTTGTCATTTTGAGAATTGTAAGACATGTTTTTGAGAATTTTTTGAGAAATTAATAATAATGATCCATTGGAAGCTGGACCAGGAGATGTAGCCCAGAAGAGGGGTGAAATCCTTTATCAATTGTTGTGCACATGTGTTTATGTTCAATGTTTATGCTGCTGTCTATGTGTATTTTGCATAAGTAATCCTTAATTTATGTGTTGCAAACTGATTCATTTTCTTTAAACACATGACATTTCACTTGCAATAATTATTCAAGTTTTTCAAGTCTTCTCTTCAATTTTAGATCAGACATCTTCAGAATAACCAACAAATATACACTTCTCACTTTCAGACTACAATGCTTTCCTTTTCTCATGAGGAATGTGAGCCCATGCTATACTGCCAAATACACGGAAGTGACTTACATATGGTTTAATTTTAGTCCAAGCTTCTTCCGGTGTTATATTTTGAAGAGACTTTGTCGAAGTGTGATTGACTATGTAATTTACACTGTTGATTGCTTCCACCCAATGCTTTAGACTTAGTCCCTTAGATTGGATCATACAATTATCCCTTTCTTTTAACTTTTAATGTGTTGTTCTTTCTCTCAGCAACACCATTTTGTTGTGGTCTATATGGAACAGTGTGTTGCATTTGAATGCCCTGTGTAGTGCAGTAACTTGTAAAATTATTGTTCACATATTCGCCTCCATTATCTTTTCTTAACTTTTGAATTTGATTTCCAAATTGTTTTTCTACAAGGGCCTTGTAGGCCAGAAACTTGTCAAAAAAAATTATCTTAAGTTTTAAGAAGTAAACCCAAGTACGTCTGGAAAAATCATCTATGAAAGTTAAGAAATTCATGCACCCAGAAAAATAAGGAGAAGAAAATGGACCACACAAATCACTGTGAACAAGATGTAAAGGGCCTGAGGCATGCCAAGAGGCATGTTTTTCAAAATTGTCCCGATGATGTTTGTCGAGAACAAAACCCACACAAACACCATCTCTACATGAAACAAGAGGAAGACCAGTCACCATATGTTGATTACATAATTGTTGCAATTAGCGATAGTTTAGATGACCAAACCGCTCATGCCAAATTTTTCTCAATTCATCTCTATGAGCAACAAAAACTGATGAAAAAGTTGATGAGCCAAAGTTGTCAAACTTGTACAACCTGGTAATATCATCATCAATTCTAGTTGCAAGAACATGCTTAGGATATTTTAGATCCTTGATTAAAACTTGGTGAGGTGAAAACTCTATGGTTTTACCTTCACTTGAATGAGTGATTTGATATAGTGATAGAAGGTTACAAGAAAGACTTGGAACACATAATACATCATTGAAATGACCATTATCTACTTGAACTATTCCAGATCCTACAATAGTAAGATATCTGTCATCACCAAAAAATATTTTCTTGGTGTTACATTCATTTAGAGCATAAAATATGGATTTATCCTTAGCCATATGATAAGATGCTCCTGAATCAGTAAGCCACTCATCAGAAGAAGAAGTAGAATTTGTGTTGAAGGAGAAACCAGAAGCAGAAAGTGCATGTCCATGAGAAGAATAAGAATAAGTAGAATCAATACTGATGTTATGCTTCTTCATCATTTCTTTTAAAGACGTTGTCTTCTTGAAACATTTGGACTCATCATGACCATCTTTATCACAAAAGCTGCAATGTCTATCATTCTTCTTATTTTTATATTTTGCTCCTTTGTCACCATTAGGAGTTGAAGTTGTCTGAGCGGGTTTGGGACCCTTATATTGCTTTTTGTTGAAGTGGATGTTGCTTCTCGGGATACTTAGGTTTATGTTTCTACTGGACAACTAAGGCTTTATTAGAGGTACCTGTGGTGCTGATCACTCCAAGTTGTATAAGATTATCTTCCTCTCCAATCAAAGAATCATAAAAGGACTCAAGAGTGGGATTTTCATAAGCTTTCCCTAGAGCCTCTCTCATGGAACAAAAGGTATATACAAACATAGAATATGCACTACCTAGCTTAGAAATAATAAGATAGATGCAACTCTCTTCCTCCATTATTATCTTACATTCTTCACATAAAATTCTGAGTGTTTTAAACTTAGATAGATAGTCTCCAAGGCAAGAAAAATCAGTTGGACTCAAGGTCAGTATTTGATTTTCTAATTGTTGTGCTCGAATAATATTGAGTTTACCAAACACGGATTCAATCTTGTCCCAAGCTTCTTTGGGGTCATCAATTTCTTGAAGGTGGTACCTTAAATCAAGAGAGATGGACATTTTGATTAGTCCTCATTCTTCGTCAATCATATGATCCCATTTGGATTTCTTATCATCATCAGTGGGTGATTTTTCCTTTCCCAAGGTAATATGATACAGACATTTACCTCTTAATAAATATTCCATATGAGATTTCCATTGGAAGTAGTTGTTGCTGGTAAGAAATACATTACTTGTAGAATACATATTAAATATGTAGATAATATGGATTTAAAAACTGAAACTGATGATCCAGATGGAAAGATCTCAAAAAGTTATGTGATTTTTAAAAAAACGACATGGAAAATAGACTTCCGATGTGAGAGTTATGCCCTTTAAAAAAAAGGCATAAACAGTAACCAACTAACCACGTGATAGTGTAAGTTGCTTTATGAAGTAACACAATTTTATAAACATAAGTGGGGATCACTTTTACAATGAAGCTACTTTATAACATAAAATCTACATGCAAAACAAATAACTCTAAAATAAAATATTAAAGCTACTTATAGTGATTCACTTTTATACTTGAAGTGAAATACACTTTACAATTTTAGCATGAACTTTTAAAAAATACTTGAAGTGAAATACACTTTACAATTTTAGCATGAACTTTTTCAAAAAAGTAACAAAAGAGAGACTTGAACTCAAGACCTCTTACTTAATAAGACAAGTTTTAACCAAATGGTATAGCAAAACATATTGTAATGTTCAGAAGGAGGATTGGGGGTGTTGTTGTTGTTAATGTTTTTGTTGTTGTTGTTGTTGTTGAAAATGGCCTTGGAGAGCGTGCTAAAAAATATATATTTTCACACAAGAAAATAATTTCTCTTCTCAATGACAATAAGGGTTAGATCTAGGTTATCTTACCTAGAATATGCACCCTTTCCTATCTGTTTATGATTTACTGAGATCGCATAGGGCGCAGGAAAAATAAAATACGCAGATCTAAAATAGTAGCAACCTGTAAATAAATAATACAAAATCGAAATAAAACCAAAATACTACTCTGCAAAAATTAAAAAAATGCATATTCAAGCTTTATACCTCTGGATCTGACTATAACGGCCCTATCTTGGGCAAACAAAAACCTTTTCGAATGAAACTAAAAGTGTTCCTGAATGAAAAAAGTGCTCCGAAAGAAATGTAATAGTCCTCTCAACTCATAAATGTATGAAAATGATAGAAAATGGAGATGAGGCAACTCGGCTTCATGATCTCGATCTACAACAGGAGTGGGTCTTCAAACAAGCTTTGATACCATGTTCGACAACACATCTATTCCAACAGAGTACTAAAACCTTCAATAAGCACTCACATAACCAGATCAAATATCAACACACCGATGTTTTCACATGGTAAAACCCATACGAGGAAACATCCACGACCCCAGCCAACGCAGCCACCTGGAGCAGTTTATTAATGAAAAAGAAAAAGATTACAGAAAGATTTTACAATAGATTTTCTCACAATCGATCATCGGTAAATGACCCTCGATGCTCTTTAAATAGAGATCATGGACTAATCAAGTGTTAAGCTACAGATCAATGTCTGTTAAGATCGAGGAGAGTATGAACCGTCAAATCACTCTATGTCGGGAACATATCGTGACCATCGGATTTCATAACTACAAATGCATACTAATTCATACTAAATAAACACACTAAGAAACACACTTTTACCTAGAGACATATTAGACCAAGTAGATCTTAACTAACTCCTAAGTGTCTAAATATCCTAACATAAATAGTATTAACATTATGGATTTGGGTCAATTTCCTCTGCTCTATTCATTTTAGAAGAAAACATAATTATAGTAGTTATCTCCTTCAAACACAAACAAAAACTTGTCTAAGGACCCAACGCTTCCTCTCCCTTCTTCCTTCTATCTAAATCCTATTACCTTCTATTCAAGCAGTTACCTACTCAACTAAATTAATGCAACCTAATGACTAATACAGGAAATTGTCCTACACCTCTAATACATTACAGTCGTGCAAAGGATTTACAAATGTTCCATCCTTTCAAATGGTGGCCCAACTTTATAGACATCTAATTAATTAACGAGAAAATCAAAAAGATCTCCACACCGCTACCAAGCTAGTTAAGGTCATTTTTGGCTCCTTCGATGTGTTGAGTTGTCAATTTAAATTCCACGTCCACCTTTTTGGATTTCGATAATGATGTTCCTTCATCAAGGAGGCCCCTTTCAACCACTTTATCCTATTTGTGTTCATATTGGCCTTTTGTTTATTTTAATTTGGTGTGATCTTTGATTACTAGTTGGCCTTAGGATTTGTTTTTTTTTATATCATGAGTCTTGAGTCATCATGGAGCTAGACAAGCTTCCCCATAGGTATCGTCGTTTGTTACAGTTACCACCGCATTTTGAGTCTTTCCCTTCTAAAAGGTGTAAATTTATCATATGTGTTATATACACCTCCACTTACCATACTTGTGATCGTACAAGGATGAGTACCAAATCGAATCAGAAATATACTGGGAGTCCTTCAACTCCCATACCCACTATAGTCAACTATACTCCTTCGACACCTTCAACCACTATCATTGTAGTACCAGAGGTTCCTATCATCACACCTATGCACATGTTGTTGAGACTTGTGATCCTATCTCTTACTCAGATGCAGAAGGACAACCTGAATGGGATGAATCTATGCAAGATGAGATGAATAATCTTTTCAAGAATCATCTAGTGTCATTAGCCTAAGGATTATAGGGAATACTTTTATGATTCTAGATAAGAAGTTCCCTACTCAAAGTATCTATAGTGGTGTTCAATAAGTTCCTACCTTGGTCACTGGTCAAATTCCTTAGGAAACCAAACCTTCTAATAAAATTATCAAAAATAAATTCGGCTACATTTTCGATCATAAAATCCTATGTAGGTGCAACCTTTTCCCATTTAGTGAGATAATCAGTTGCAATAATGATATATCAAGCTTTAGAATTGGATACTAGGAGTTCTAATATATCCCACAAAGTCAATATCTCATTTTTCAAAAGGTTGTAGATCCCTTACTGGATTCAAGGGTAGTTCATCTCTCTTATAAGGTTTACCTACTTTTTGATAGACATCATAATTTATAGCATACTCCTTAGTGCCCTTAAATATGGTTGGCCACCTAAGACTAGCGTGGGCAATCTTGCGATCCATTATGTTTCCTCCAACATTCCCTCTTGAAACTCCTTGATGACATTCCCATAGAATAATATTCCTTTAATGATCCATCACACATATCTAAATAATATCATCAATCCCCAATTTTTATAATTTTTTTACGATTAATTGATAATTTGCAGCGCTAACCACTAACTGATGCTTTTGAGTTGTGGAATAATCTTTAAGAGAAACAACGATAGTTAGAAACAAATCAGTCTCCTCTATATAGTTCAAGATAACCTCTACTTTTAATGGTTTGTATCTGTAACATTATCATCCAATGCACAACCTGGTTCTCTTAACTCGAGCCTAAAGAGGTGATCAATCCTTACAATATGTTTACTAGGTTTAACCACAAATTCAAAGGATAATTATTGAAAGAAGAGAAACCACCTACAAATATAATCCTCTAGAACAAACTTATGTACCAAATATTTCAATGAAAATTGATTTTTATAAAATTTAAAGCATGCTCCTAGAAGGTAGTGTCTTAACTTCTATAGAGAATAAGCCATGGAAATTCCTTCGTGCTATATGGTGATGTAGTTGTGCTCAACTTGTGAAATATTCTTAGTTGCAAAATATATAGGGTGATCTAAATTTCCTTCTCTTGGTTCCACAAGAATCACTCCTAATTCTATGAAAATTCATCTACATGCACATGAAATTTTACATTAGAATTAGGAAACACCAAAATTAGGGCACTTACCATTTTTTGGTTGAGTATATTAAAAGTAGCTTTACATTCAAGGGTCCATATGAATAGTTTAGCTTTCTTCAATAACTTCTCTAGAGGCTTTGTTATCACTCTCTGATCGAGGCATAGTTGTATATGAACCTTCTTTAGTAGTTATTATGTACCAAAGTAGACTACATCTATTTAACATTATTGGTCTAAGTAGATTCATAATGACAACAATCATGGAAGGGTCCACCAATACTCCTTCCTTGCACACAATGTGTCCCAACAAAATGCCAAACAATACATATAAAATGCACTTCTTCAAATTTAGGGAGATCTAGAGCTTCCTACATTTATCAAACATTAACTTCAACAACCCAATATGTTCCTTCAACAATTTATATACAATTAAATCATCCATATATACCTCCAAAAACTTGTGAATTAAATCTCTAAAGGTTGTAATGACAACTTGAGAAAATATACTTGGTGCATTCTTGATCCCAAAAGGCATGAAATTATAACAAAATGATCCTTATTTTCTAGTAAAGGTAGTCTTATTATTGCCTTCTTTTTCAATTTATACTTGATATATCTTGAAAAACAATATGTAAAGGAATAATCCTCTTTTCCTACAACTTGATCAATCACCTCATCACTAAAAGAGGTGGGAAAAGTATCATACACAAGTAGATTTTAAGCTTCTAAAGTCCACACAAACGTTAATGTCATGAAATTACTTATTGCTATGAATAACAATAGGAATGATCTAATTGGATTCATCTACTCGAAATATTAATCGGATTTACAATATTATGTCAAATTCTTTCTCTACCTTCTCCTTAACCCTAGGATTAAGATGATAGGGTTGATGGTTAATAAGATTAGAATTTGAAAACAACTTTATCCTCATCTCCGAAAACACTTATTGAATCCCTTTCATCTTAGTAAAATTCTACATAAACAATTTGTTGTATTCTTTCAATAGGGTCTAAATATTAGACATGGTCTTCTCATCCTTGTAATCTCCTTAGAAGTCTTTTTATGCCATCATTCAATTCCAATATTGAATTTCTGCAAATTCAAATTATAGTGATATATCATACTATTAACATCATTATTATTCTCTTTAATCAATCAACGCCTTTACATGGAGATGTCTTAATCCATATTTAAAGTTTAATTAAAAATTATGCTGAAATTCTAAATTGGAAACTTAGTGTCTTGAACTTTAGAATTTGAGTGCCAAGTACATGGATATGTATTCATCCATATTTTAGGATTTATAGGTGCATTGTCAAATTGTGTTTCTTAATTTGAGTACCAAGTACATGGTGTCACTAGCTAGCTACACTAGAAAGAAACCACAAAGATCAATATGGTGATAATGGCATCCATAGGTCCCAACATTTCATTGGGAAGTGACCAATTATCTCTAGCTTTGAGATCAAAGTCCCTAAGAAGGGAGTGATTGGCGTGATACCAATTCAATGGTGTGCAGTATATGATTTTATCCCATTGTAAAAACACTTCAAGTTCTTAGCAGATTTCCTTGAACCCTTAGGTTTTCCATCGATGATTTTGTTTCCCTTTAGTTTTTGCTTTCCTTTGTCCTTACTCTTTACTATAAAGGCACTTTTGGATTCTTTTCTATTGCTTGTAAACTATTTCTTGAATCTGTCCTTTTTTAATAATTATCTACACAACTTAAATGTAATGTTAGTAATCTCCTTGTTGACATTTAAAGTTTCAACAAAATTTTCAAAAGGAGAAAAACTCTTCAAAGTATGACTACCAAAGCTTGGGCTTGTAGCAACATACCATTTGTTATGGAAAAATTTATTAATATCATAACTTGTCTATTCTTCGAGTGAAAGAATTATTTCCCATTCTCATCATCATAGTTTCTCCTACCCTTTCCTATGACTAATCATAACAATCCATTGCATTGGAATATGGTAATCATACATTGCTTCTAGACATTGAAATTGTGACAATTGTTCTTTTGACTAGGGTTGAACAATATATACAAGAAATGCACTAGTTTTTCTCAACAAATAAAAGTCAAACACCAATGGAATAATTTAACTAATCCCAAGAAATCAAAATTCACCTCCAAAACATAGTTGTGTAGACACAGTGTTATACCACCCAACACTATACCTGATGATGCCACATTGGCATCAATCCAACACCACTATTATCTTGTTGGGTTCTACTAGAATTTTTTTTTTGTTTAATTGACTCTAGAAAACAATTTTTTATGTTAAAAGCTCCATTAAAAATTCTACTGAAATTATAAATTAGAAACTTAGTGTCTTGAACGTCATAAATTTTACCTCTTTCCTAGAGTTTCCCATATATAGTCCCTGAGAATTTACATCCTTAGGGATCATATGAAATATAATAAAACAATAGAAACAATAGATGATATTTCACTTCTTAAGAACCCTAATCTAGTAGGCAATTTAAGAGAAAACATATCAAGCTTATGCGACAAGTTTCAACATTCTAGGAAAATATTATCACGCATAAACTAGATCTGAAAGTCACTTTTTGTCATTAATGGTGTTATAGGGCGTACAAGAAGACATGTATTTTTCAGATCTATCTTCATTGAGTGAGGGGAGTTAAGGTATAATAGAGGAAAGTGAGACATCTAGTAGGTCCAAGAGGAGGAGATCAACTAGAGGTGAGAAGATCAGAAGAAAATTCTCTAGACACATGGAATTTTTTCTTACGAAAGTGGGATCATGTTCTTATGATAATGAGAAAATAGACGACATTGAGTTTCCCTTGAGGTACAAACCTATATTGAAACGATGGGTACCCAAGGATCTTCCTAAAATAAACATTCATTTTTGGGTAAACAAAAGGATATACCAGATTGCTCCATCGTCATTACATGGTTTGGGGCTATTTTCCATGGATGGAATAAAGGTCTGTTACGATGGATTAATTGAATTGATGGAGTACGTCGGACCCTATTATATCTACAAATATTGGATATGAATTGTCCAATATACAAAAAGTATGCGAAGATATGTCTTGGCTGCAAATTATATACAAATAAAAGAAAATGATCAAAATAAAGGAGCAACTATCTATATTGACGGAAGGCCAAAAGAAATGGGGAATAATGAAGGGTTTATAAATAATACATGGCCCATGACCACAAATAAGTAACCCAATTGCGTATTTGAGGAGCGTGAAGGAAACCATGTATTTGTATGTGCAATATAATCAATCATTGCAGGGTAAGAGTCATTGATTGATTACAATTTGAATCGAATAGATACAGATGTTTCTATTATGGGGGTGGTACATATACTAATTTAACCAACCTATAAGCAATGAATCTTATATTTTTTTATTTTCATTATGTTCTTTATGGTTTTAATCCATTTGGAGAGATTCAGTGTCTTTACTCAGTGTGTCCTATTTTTGTTATCAGCAATAACATTCCTCCTTGGATGTCAATAAAAAGGGAGGATTTCTCATACATTTGAATTTATTTCTCATGATAATGATCACAGTTCTAATTTTACTATAATGTGGTAGGCTGATCGTGGTAAATCAAAAGAGGCCTCATAACATGATGTTGATGATGATTCTCTCAATGAAAGGGATTTGTATGAATCCCCTGACCCTATGGTTTTAATTAGAAAAAATATCAATAAAGAAAAAAAAAGGAACGATCTCACTTGTTAGATATTCTACATCGAACTCCTAAGGTAGAAGAAAGGATAAAAGAAGTTATGAAAATGCTTAAGACATACAAGGTAATAATAATAGTTTCAAGTGGTTTTATTTGTATGCCATAAGATCAATTATGAAAGATTTATTTTCAAATTTTACATTATCTAAACGAAAAAAATGCTTTCTTTCTTATATAGATATTTTTGGATCCTGTTGACACCGACATGAATGTTGTCAATAGTAGTTGTTCTACAAAGACACAACAGGGTCCCGACACAAGCCCTCGTACCAAATTGGAGCATTATTATGTTGGTGAATACTCCTCTTCATAACCCAAGAAACCCAGGATGATGATCACAAGAATTCTAAATAAGAATAAATCATTTCTGAAGAAGATTCAGATGAAGAAACCAACCTTGATTCCTTTTGGGGATACAAAGATAATGTAGAGAGTGAACAAGAAGATGAAAATCTTGAAAATTTGAAGCATGTTGAAACTGAAAATAGAAAGCTTAGAAACAAAAACATAATACTAAGAGGTGAATTGAGTAGTTGTGAAGAAGAGAATTACAAGATTGAAAAGACCATTGATAGCCTGAAGGAACAATTAGAATATTATGAGAAATTGAAAGAATAATTGGATCACACAAAACGGGAGCTACTATTGACAATAGAAAAATTGAAGAAGTTCGAAAAAAGAACTGAAAAATTAGATGAGATCCTTAGAAATCAAATATATCCAAATGACAAGATAAGACTAGGATACAATCATAGATTGAAGACAACAAAACAAGAGAAGGAAGATGAAAATTATGAAACCAACACTCTAGAACAAGTGGAACAACAAGATAGAATACTATAATTCAGAAGGAATGAGACATCAAGAAGATCCTCTCCCATCAGGTATGAAAGAAATCATTATGAAGGAAACTACAAAAGAATAGATCATGAACCTAGATGGACCACACCACAAAGAAGATCACTTACTCCCAAGTATCAAAATTTCTTTCTTGGGTGTTGTTATACTTGTGGAAATTTTTTAAACAAGGCAATCAATTGTAGAATCAATGAAAGGAATAACTATGAAAGATACATGAATGGTGAAAATAGTAGTTATGGAAATGTTCGTAGACCTGCCAACATAAATTATAATCCATTTGGCCCATTAATGGATCAAAATATTGTATGTTACAAGTGCAATAATCTTGGTCACAAAGCACGAGATTGCAGAGAGATGAAGGAAGATAATCATATGCCAAATGTCTATATACCAACTACAACAGGGAAAAGGAAATAAATTCCACACAATGAAAATGGTCGAATAGAATTGCTCGCTAAAAAATGCAAAGAAGAATATGAATGTTTAATAGACAGTGGGTGCTCATCTCATATGATCGGATATCAAAGAAAATTTTTTGTCTTGAATAAAAAGGGTGGAAGTGTTGCATTTGGAGATGATTCATCTACCAAAATACTTGGAAAAGGAACTATAAAGCTTGGAAGTGAAAATTTAAAAGCAGGAAAAGTCCTGTTGGTTGAAGATCTGAAGCATAATTTCCTCAGTGTTAGTAAAATATGTGATCAAGGATACACTCTTACGTTTGACTCCCTGAAAATAACTCAGGAAGATTGGTTGAAATTGCAACAAGAATCTTGAACAACATATACATCCTAGACATGAAGAAGAGAGAGAAAACATAAGCCACTAAAAAGGATTCCAAGGAATAAAAAGTCCCAAAGACCAAAATTAAGGATGACGTATTATTGAGTGCTACATGTTCAGGGGGAGAAGCCCCAAAGAAGAGAGTTCCCTTTTTCTATGAAAATCAGGGGGAGAATCCCTACCCTTTTCCATTGATGTCAAAGGGGGGTGAGAAATTGGGATCATGATGATAGGGGGAGCATGAGTGTTGCCATCAATGACAAAATGGGAGATTGTTGGAAGATTGGTTGTTGTCATTGATGTCATCCTTATTCATTGGTTTTGGACCGCAATATTGATGAAGGTATTTGGACATGAAGGAAAATGCACATGAAGATACAAAACCCATTGATGGATAGTATCCATCATGTTGTTTTCGATGGTAGGTGGCACGCCATGTGGATCCTCATGGTTGAGGAGAAATGAATTTTTGAATATGACAAAGTGAATTGAAGAAGAAAGTGTCAGGTCGACCCTAATGTTAAAATGAAGTGACATAAAGGGTATAAATACATATCAATGTACATTTGTTTAACAAACAAGTAGAATTTCATAGGAAATCTTAAGTAAAGAAGGCCGTATTACAAGGGATGATGAAGTATTTTGGTGATGTGTTCTAAGGTATGTTATTTATAGGTCATCTTACCATTTTCGCTATAACATTCTTTATAGAACAATTCAAATGGTGAAATTGATATGGTATTGAGAAGGCATATCTAGGTACCTGTGGTAAAAAATTCATCTCTTATTCACTATAATTTTGTATATACATTATGTGGAAGATAGGTTTTTTGACTAGTCCTGAAGCTAATCATAAACAAGTGTTCTGGGTAAAACAATCATAACTTATTCATAGAGAATCCAAATGAAGTGATACCAATTTCATTGGAAATAGTACATGATTTGGTTTATTGTGTATGAGTTTCATAATCTGATGTTAAATATTGTGTGTGGGGCATTCTGTACAAGTTCTCTCTCCTGAATAAACCAGAATTGAATAAGGTCTACCATTCTCTCTATAATTTATTTTTAGGGAGGATTCAAGGAGTGAAACTTGGAAGAGTTTCAGAGAACACATTGATTAATATTATCTACAAAATCAGAGTATTCCAGGAATTGAAGAATTTCATAAGTTGAAGAAGTCTCGGGAAGCATTATTAGGTTTTATGTGGTGGTTGGTTGATGGTGATGATTTAATGTAAAGTTTTATTATCTCTCGGATATTCTTGAGTGGAAGGAAGGGGGAAGTATGGAGAGGTCAACCCTCTCTTGATATTGGAGGATTATATATTCATCTTGGATGTTTATCCCTCCCTTTATATTTGGAAGCTGTAGCTACCTTTGGAAGTCATTACTTCCCTTGAACAATAATTATTGATTATTTCAAATATATTGTGCATGGTGTATTGTGGTGTATTAATGTAACTCTTATACTATTGTTCATTTCCCATTGGGTATAATTGAATGGTTTAATTATAAGTTGAAAAAGGTTTTAAATTTCACTTGATATTGATTCACCCCGCTCTCAGTATCAACAATAACGATTTTTATAGGTCCTTGGAGAATAAAGTGTTGCTGATTTTTGGGCCTACCATACAGGAGAGATGGAATTCCTAGAATTCCAACCTCAAAAAAGAATTGATGGATTATCTCGAAATCCTTTTTGGTGTAGACACATTCAATAAGACCTTGGTCACCGCCGCAACTGTCCAAAATGTAAAATATACATGAGAAATGTATAGGACGCACTTGAAACAAAATGATAGGTATGAGCATCCTCTGATGATTCCAGAGAGGGAGTGGAACAATCTCATTGAGGATGCAAAAGAGAAGAAATTGATAGATGAAGGAAAAACGCACTCTGGTCCTAGAAGGTAAACTATAATTTCAATTCAATACCTTCAATTTTTTTTAGATGTACGTAAAATTGTGGTATATATTAACATACTTGAAACTTTTGATGATAAGTTGACTAATACATCAAAGGAAACAAAATCAAGGCTTACCAAATGTGTCTAGCACAGGCTAGGCCAGGGCAACTACTTGAAGTTGTAGTCACAAATTGTAAGTACCTAAGTATCTTATTTGTATCTCCTTAAAAAGTTTAGGTAATTGCATCGAATAATGTTAAAAATAAATACTCTTATGCAATGCAAGGTGGTGATTTTGGTACTAAAACCATGGAGGAAGATGTCCATCTTGGTTACAAGTACTGCCATAAAGTTGTAGTTGAACACCAAAAATTATTGGCAAAGATACCAAGAACCACTTTCTAGGATAAGGTAAATAAAATTCAATCTACATTAACCTTTATTATTAATATAATATAGTCATGTTGGATCTTATTAATATTTACAACTTCGTTTTAATCAAGGGAGCAACACGATCAATGAGCGCACTAGAATTGGAAAGCAACGTGTTGATAGAAGTTTGCAACTAGAAGATGGTTCTCCCATGCAATCTCAATTTTCCATGTAGGTGCATCCCCACGATGGTGTTATGACCCAGCTGACACATGACAGTAATATGGTTGTATTTTAATCATATACTTAATAATTTCGTAGTTATGCATTTTGTACTTCTATTTTTTTTACTTATACATTTATGATTGTCCTTATAAAGTTTGTGGTGTCAATGGAAGAGAATGTTGTACTTGAGGCTCATACAATTGAAGAGGAGAAGGTGGGGGAAAGCATTTGAATGGTGCCGACTAGTGCACTAGGTAAATAATGACATTGCAAGTGTTTGTTTTAATATTACTAACCTAGTTCAATGATATTTAAAAACTGGCCATTTAAATTTTGTATTTTTTTCTTTTGTAGGTGATGCTTCATCATAACATCCTCCATTACACTGTGAGTACCCTACGACTAGGCGTTCTCTATGTGAGAGGATGCAATCACAATCATATTTTTAAGAGCACCCAGAGAATGAAGACGTAGATATTGATGAAATGATTAGGAACTATAGAGCTAAGAAGAAGACGTCGGCTAAAATTACTAAATGATGATGTACATGAATATTTTAATAACTATTTAATATAAATCTATTTTCACCATATTCTTCTCACTCCAAATGGATCAAGGAAACATTTTATTTCATTTTAAACAATTTTGAATATTGGTATGTATATATGTTTGTTTTTGCTGTAAATATTTGAATAGATTTATATGTTGGGTATTGGGGAATTGAGAGTGATGTGAGGGGGGGGGGGAGGAGACATAGGATCTTCTGCCTTCATGTAGTTGACCATGTTCAGTATATATTAATTTATTGAAGCTATTTAATCTTGGAGCAAACCTCCCTCGATCCAACGGAGCAACAACAAAGTCAATGTTGACTCTGTTGCTGTTACTTCAAATCAAGGGATGCAGTTTGATCAAATATTAGACGCATAGCTCCAATAAATTATTCTTGAAACCAAGAGAAGCTCATTCAATTATGTTTTGACACTCTCGTAAAAATGCATCTTAGAGTAAATAATCTGTTACAAATATGACTTGTATTGCTTTTTTAGATATTTATGGAGGTTGAATGATTTTGGCAGGTACTTTAAGACCTTTCTTCATCGACCGAGGGAAGATCAAGACTAACAGAGGGTCATATAACTGAAGAGAAACACGTGGGGTAAACCATTCAAACCATATTGTCGACCATTTCATCATATCATGTGTGATTGTTTCTTTCCGTATAGTTTATATAACCATCAATTCTAGTTATGTTTAATGTTTTATGAATTGTTATGTTCGATTGCTAAATTGAAAAAATCACCATTTAGGTAGCTATAATCTTTTGATTATGTCCTCTAGATATTATGGATCTGTCGGTGTAGGTTTATGGTTAACTAATGGATAAATTCTAACATGAATCTATGGTTCACCATATCCCTAAGAAAGTGATGGTTTCTTTACCATCCCCATGCTAACACTAGTACATTTGGGTCAAATTTTSACAATGCGTTTGATGCAATTGCCACTTTATATTGTTGGGAGAATGAAAAATGATAGACCCCCTCAAACATCATTTCACGTGACGTCACTTTTTCGATGCCATACATATGATCTCTATTGCGACGTTTTATGTGSACACATGTCATCTCATATTTGACTATCCAAACCCCATATACTAATTTTTCATCTAGAATTTGATTGTCAAAACCCTGTGAAAATGAACCCCACACATACTCAATMTATAGAGGAAAGGTATTACAACAAATTCATTTGATAGAAGAGGTTGAGAGATAGGTAAAACCACATGACAATAATGTCCAAAGAAAGAGAAGACCCGACAACTCCCCACAATGACATAGGAAGACTTATCTGGCCACTATCCGACAGTGACTGCGTCATGGAGTGGATACATTTTAGCTCTGAACATGCTTCCAAAAATGTTAGTTTCTTTCTATCATTTTCATTCCTTTTTGGCCTCTTAGAAAGGTTTTTAGAAGGGTTTTTAGCCTCTTAGAACTTAGAAGGGTTTTTAGAAAATCCCTCTATGACTTTGCCTTCCTTTATGTCTCCTTCTTGAGTTTTACCTTGCATTTTTCATATGTAATTTCACAATGAAAACTAGGTATTGACTTATTGGTACCCTAACATGACTCCCCTTAGTGATTTATGGGATTCCTCAATTTTTTCCTACAATCCACAACCGAACTAAATCTTGGTTCCATCGCTCTATATCGATCCTTTAGTTCATTGGATGTTAGAACTATTGCAATTATTCCCTAAACATTTCCTCAAACTTACACTTTAACCATTCAAACAAATCAAGAACGAATCCTAAGCAAACAAACAAGCCAAGAACATGTCATTAATTCAATGTTGAGTTTGAGCAATTCCACCATTTTCCATTGATTAACAATAGGCATGGTGTTATTATTTGTAGATGCCGAAGGTTTCCATATTTGATAGAATGTAATTTATTAGCTAAACATTGCTCAATAATGTATTTACATGAGATAGGGTACTATTTGAAAAATCTATATGACTCCTTAGGATGTGGTGCATTCATTATTAAACAAATCATAGAGTTTGTTTCTTGTCAAGACAATGGGCATGCAAATGAATTGATAATTTAGTAATTAAATCATTTTTGAATTCATTTCCCTCCTATTCCAAGGTCACAAAGTTCGTTACATGTGTGCTAAATCACCATTATTTTGATTTTGAGTTAGCAAACGTCATGGCTAAAATTTAACTTAATTCTTATTAGGTACCTGCAATCTTATATAATTCACATAGAATGTTATCAAGCCCCAATAGATATTTGTCATCATCCATTTCCATCAAATTAGATGTATTTCCATCTCTCATGCTCAATTTATAGGTTACATGGTATAACATTGAGGCACATCGGCATGGACATCTTATGCTCTTCACTCATACTTTCATCTTTCT
>ML794840.1:165487-189318 GCA_009831015.1 Picea engelmannii | reverse complement strand
ATGGTTGTTGGATCGATACCTCCCTTCCCTTATCACCCTCTCCCCTTATTACACATCTACGTCACTTCATCAAAATAAAATATCATAATAATCATAAGTAATTCCTACCCTCCCAAAGTTTTACCATGATTTCACTACATCCATACCTCCAAAAGGTTGTATGTCCCTTTCACTCAACCATCATTCTCAAATCACTATTTATTTGTCACCCATTCACTCTCAATGATGGAGAGAGTGAATGGGAGACGGAGAAATAGTCACAAGACAATGATGGATTCAATGAAATGGACATATGACCATTTGGATGTGTGGATGTAGTGAAATCATGGTACAAAGTTCTGGATCCAACTCCAAATAACATATTTTGAAGAGGTACCAATTTTTAAATTTAATTATAATTTTCTAGTCATTTTTCAACATGAAGTATCTTTGTTTGAGAGAAACACTTTAGATCAATCCTTCCTCTATTATCTTTCCATAGAAAGAAAAATTAATATATTACATTGTCCTCATGGCTCGAGTTAATATAGGGTTAAGTATTGAGTATATGTTATGCCTAATATTAGATGGAGCTAGGGTTGTCTATTTCATGGTCTACATCAAGCTCTCAGTCATTGTCTAAATCTATATGTATCTCTATGTGGTGGTCTAGGTCATGGTCTACGTCAAGTTGTGGGTATGGTGACAAGATATTTGGAGGAATGGAACCTACTTAAATCAACATTATGATTGTTTGGAGGCTTAGAGATTATGATATTGCAGTGCACCCAAATTGAAAGGATCATTTGGAGGCAGAGAGATAGTGAGATTTCAATGAACCATTTGGAGGCCTAGACATAATGAGATTGCAGTACACCTGAGTTGAAATGACTGTGTGAGGTGGAAAGGCTTTGATCATATTTTTTTCTTATTCTTTTTCAAATTCTAAACACCAAAATCATTGTCATTCATTTCGGCTCCCTACTGAAACCTCCATGAAATAAATCCATAGTTCCTTATGTGAAAACTACACCCACGCAAACAAGCGTTGGGCATGAGTTTTTCCCCATGCGATCATCAGCGATGAGAACAAGTCTTACCTAAAGGCATTTAAAAATTTTGCGTGTTGGGTCTCTGCATGTGAGTCACCCCAACTCTCTCGATCTTCGAAATCATGACAGGAGCCTAGCATTAGCTATATCCTCCCTCATCCTTCTGCTGATATGATGTCCAGCTATGACCTAAGGCCAAGCTTCTAAGCGCTTCGCGAATCCGCGCTTTGCATTGTGGGAAAACGACCTCCTTCTCTTCTCTCGAAATCTGAAGCTCCGAACCCTAAGCTTTGTTTGAGTTAGATCAACAATCCACAATCCTCGTGATCCAACGGTCCTGCTTTCCCCTTCACATATCAGGACTTCACGTTTCACAAAGTTGGAGGACCACTCACCTCCCTTCTCCCAATCCATGAACTTACGAAATTTTCGGGACCAGATATACGGTCCACACTCTCTATTCGATCGATGGCTACGATAAAATTGTGAACTTGGGTTTCATGAATCCTCCCGAGTCTTCCCTTTGACTTCCCCAAGTTGTGAGCCATCTAAATGTTGATTTCTCGCCACGTGTCCCTATCTCAATGGAAAATTCTGATTATTTCGAGACTTCACGACTTCACAAATCCCTCTCTCCTATGATACTCCAAAAAATTAAACCGCGTGCACATTCCTTTGGATCGAACGATTTTTGTTCCATGTTCTCAGATATAACAGTTGAGATCTATTTCCTCCTACGCACTCGACTCCTGTCTGGACGTAAGATTCAACACTCTGGATATCTTCTTCTACAGCTGATCCAATGGTTGTTGATGCTCCTCCTCCTGAGCTTTGGATTTCTTCCAACTTGAAAGAATTCAAATTTTTAAAAGGCCTTGACCTTTGTTTCCTCTACTAGCTCGACTACTTGGGTCTCATCTGGGTTCTAAAGACGTTGTCTCTCCCAAGCTTTGGTAAGGAAATCAAAGCTCATCCATGGCACTCACTTGCGCTCTGCATGCGACTTTGCACTACTCCTCTTGATCTTTCATATTGATCAGTATCTAAGAGAATCGACCCTTCTACCTCTTCCCAAAATACTTTTTGGTGCTCTCCTGGCACGCTCTGTGCTCGACCTCCTGAGCTTTGGAACTCAAAACGAGTTCTCTCTACGCACACTCATTGCGCTTTGATTTTCCTTCAACTGACTATCTTTCAACACTTCATCTGAGTGTTGGTCTGGTGCACTCCTTGCATAGTTCTTCCTTTAGAGTGTTCAACAACTTTGTCTTCTTGAGCTTCAACTACTTGGACCTCAAAGTTCTATGTCCCTTCTGTCCCTCGAAGACATATAAGTGCCCTTTTGGCAACTTATGCTCAAGCAGTCCTTGTTGAGCCGACAGAGTATTCATTAACATACATTCATAAGAACATACACAAATGACATTCATAAAAACATATTGAAGCACACAAAGAATCTTATGTAGGAAAATATGCTCTTTGTATTAATCTCAGAATGCATGTTACAATGTGTACAAATATCGAACTTCTACAGAGTCTCAACTCTTTTCTTTCTCTCTCTCTATCCTTCCTATCTCTGATTCTTGTCTCAAGAAAACCATATGAATCTATATACAAGGATCTTTTTACAAAATAGGGTCTCCTTGAGCCTTTCCCTCCAAGATACCTACTCTCATTTATTTACATTGAATTACAATTAATGGGTGTATAATCTGAATCTATTTTAGATCTCCTCATATTGTCAACCATTAAGGAGACACCAACTCTTTCCTTGACAACGGCATGGCTTTGGCTCTTCCAACCTTACACATTAAATTACAATTCTAAATTTTAAATGAGGGTTGACACCTCTCCCTCCTTGAATGAGTGCTTTAATGTGTTGTCTAGCTGGCGCGTTGCTGAGTTGGAGTGATGCTCCTACATCATACTCCACTGCTATGAAAAATTCATGAACTCCTTGTCATGAGCTTCCTGGATTGATTGAAATCCACCTAGATCCCAAGTTGTTCTTTGGAATTGTCCATCTGCTCCACTGCTTTTTTTTTTCTATTGTTTCTTCCCTACTTCTCTTGCAAGTCTTCCTCTGTTCATATCCCTTCTGCCGACAGATTTTTGTACTAACCTCAACATCATATTTTTTATCTCCTCAATCACCTCCTCCAGTTGCTCCAATGGATGGTTTTCCTTATGTTCCTTGTTTTACTGCAACTCCTCTTTATCTATGGGTATATCATCTTGATCCCCCTTTCTGTTTTATTTTTTTGTGGCACTAGCTGGCCACCCTGCCTCAAACTCCTCTTCTACAGTCTCATCATTGAGTTGTTTCTTAGCTTCTTCCTCTTCTGACATATTTTCTTCCACCAGTTCTTCTTGTGTTGGTTCAACTCCAACTTCCTCCATTTGCTCTATAGACTGGAATTATTCTTTGATCTGCTTGATTGTCTCTTAGTGGCAGTCATTTACTAGCTCTGGATGGTTCAACCAATCCTCCAACGTGCTCAATTACTTCTCCCATAGAGTGAGAATCTCAACTATGTTCTCTTCTTCTGTTGGGGTATAAATCAATGTCTTCTCCATTTCTTCCTCCTCTATGACATTCACTACTCGTTTTCTTTCTTCTATTGTTGGATATGCAACACATGCTCCATCCTTGACTTGGCTGCTTGGTAGGAATATTTGAATTATGCCAATGATCATAATTCTCCTCTTATATTCCTCCTTTGTCATCCTTTATTACTGATCCAAAATCACCTATGATCTCATGAGACCCTCGACTAGTCTCATTTCACTTCACTTGCCCACTTGGTAATATGAAGTTTCATCCCTGCCCACCTGGCAGTTTCTAAGACCCTTCTATGATCTCTTATCCTCACCATCACTAAGACTCTTCCCAGTTTCTAGATCACAGATGTGAACCATCTCTTTTATGTCCCTGAGGATCTCCACATGCCTCAACTACCTATTTAACAATTGTCATTGTCCTTTGGCCATCAATTCCTTGAATGACCACTTCACCTTATTCTTCATGGGATACTCATACACCCAATGCACTTTAGCATCCTACTGCATTTTAAATACAAGATTATCCATTTCTTCTCTTATCTCATTGAGCTCTAAGTCAATCTTATCTTTTCTTTTCTGCTAGCGGTCTTCTCCTCGATCATGCTTTTGATTTGTAGTAGCCATCTCTCTACCTTCAAGAATGCAACTGGTCCTTTGAGCTCAACCCACCTAGTTTTCTACCATTTGTTGCACACCCTGCAACAATCTGTGCTCTGATACCACTTTGGTGCAGACACCCCCCTACCTCGACAGCGTCCGCCGACCTCCCTGTCAAGGATCGTTCTAATTCTCTGAGTTGGATTAGCTCTTTTGAGTCCCTGTTGGAACCTCCATGAAATAAATCCACAGGTCCTTATGTGAAAACTACGCCCGCACGCACAAGCACTGCATGTGATTTTTTCCCCATGTGATCACCAATGGTGACCACAAGCCTTACCTAAAGGCATTTCAAAATTTCGTGTGTGAGGTCTCTGCGTGTGAGTCACCCCAACTCTCACGATCTCTAAAATACAAACAAGGGTCTAGAATTATCTAGCTCCTCCCTTATCCTTCCACTGATATGACCTCTAGCTATGACTTGGGGCTAGGATTTTGAGTGCTTCACGAATTTGTGCTTTGCGTTGTCGAAAATTGGCCTCCTTCTCTTCTCCCAAATTATGAAGCTCTGAACCCTGAGCTTCATTTGTGTCAGATCAATGGTCCACAATGGTCGTGATCCGACAGTCCTTCTTTCCCCTTCGCATATCAGGACTTAGCGTTTTGCGAAGTTGTAGGACCGCTCACCTCCCTTCTTCTGATCCCCAAACTTGCAAACTTTTCGGGACCAGATCTATGGTCCACACTCTCTATTCTATCGACGACTACGTTCAAATTATGAACTTGGGTTTCACATATCCTCACGACTCATCCCTTTGACTTCCTTGAGTTGCAAGTTAGCGAAATTTTTATCTCTCGCCACATGTCCCTCTCTCAATGAACGATTCCAATGATTTCAGGACTTTGTGACTTCGCAAAGCCCTCTCTCCTATGAAAATACAAAGGATTAAACCTCGTGCACATTCCTTTGGATCCAATGGTTGTTGGTCCACGTGCACATATCTAACTATTGAGATGTGTTTCCTCTTGTACGCTCACTTCTCCTATCTGGACATGAGATTCAACACTCAAGATCTCTTCTCCTCCAACTGATCTAATGACTGTTGACGCTCCTCCTCCCGAGCTTTGGATTTCTTCCAACTTGGAAGAATTCAAATGTTTCAAAGTCCTTGACCTTTGTTTCCTCTACGAGCTCAGTGACTTGGGTCTCATATGCATTCTGAGGATGTTGTCTCTCCTGAGCTTTGGCAAGGGAATCAAACCTCAGCCCTGGTGCTCACTTGCACTCTGCGTGCGACTTTGCACTAATCCTACTGAACTTTTGGCTTGATTGGTATCTAAGGGAATCGAACCTTATGCCTCTTCCTAAATGACTTTCTGGTTCTCTCCTAGCATGCTCTATGCTCGACCTCTTGAGCTTTGGAACTTAAAATAAGTTCTCCTTGCGCCCACTCCTTGTGCTTTCACTGGCCTTCAACTAGCTATCTTTCAACACTTTCCAAGTGTTGGCCTCCTACATTCCTTGCACAGGTCTTCCTTTAGCATGTTCTGAGCTTCAACTGCTTGAACCTCAAAGGTCTCTATCCCTTCTGTCCCTCGAAGAGATACAAGTTCCCTCCTGGAAACTTATGCTCAAGCACTCCTTGCTAAGTCGATAGAGTATTCATTAACTATGTAAGTGTCTCTCCTTGATACTTCTCTTATCTATGAACTTGAAACAAATTTTTCCTTGTGCACTTTGGAAGAGCTATACACAATCCTCAACAATTTTATCTTCTCTCTGTGCCCTCCTCTGCACAATCTTTCCTCTAAGGTGTTCAGTAACCTTGAGGCTTCTCCCTTAAATTTATGATTCCTCTGGTGCGCCCTCCTTCTAAGTCTTTGCCTAAAATTCACCTAACTCAAATGTGCACTCTTTGCACTGGATGACATATTCCTCAACACTCTATCATGGAACCCCTTGCATTTAGCCACAAATAACCCAGATTGAAATCAGAAACTCACAGACATAGAAAATTTTCATAAAAACACACGTTCATAAGAACATATGGAATTTAGTACATCTACAACATACATTCATAAGAACATACACAGTTGACATTCATAAAAACACATGGAAACACACAAAGAATCTTATGCAGGAAAAACTACTCTTTGTATTAATCTCAGAATGTTTATTACAGCATGTACAAAGCTTGGACTGCTACAGAGTCTCGGCTTTTTTCCTTCTCTCTCTCTATCCTTCCTATCTCCTATTCTTGTCTCAAAAAAAACCTATGAATATAGATACAAAGATCTTTTTATAAAAGAGGGGCTCCTCTAGCCTTTCCCTCCAAGATACCTATTTTCATTTATTTACATTGAATTAAAATTAATGGTTGTCTAGACTGAATCAATTTTAGATCTCCTCAGCCTGTCAACCATTAAGGCGAAATCAACTCCTGCCTACACAATGGCATGGATTTGGCTCTTCCATCCTTACACATGAAATTACAATTTGAAATTTTAAATGAGGGTTGATGTCTCTCCCTCCTTAAATGTGATATTTGATGTGTTGTCTAGCTGGTTCGTTGCTAAGTTGGAGTGATGCTCCTGCATCATACTCCACTGCTGCAAAAAATTCATGATCTCTCGGTCATGAGCTACCTGGCTTTATTCAAATCCACTTGGATCCCAAACTATTCTTTGGAGTTGTCCATATACTCCACTACTTTGTTGTTGTTGTTTTTGCTTCCTTGTTGCTCTTGCAGGTCCTCCTCTGTTCATCTCCCTTCTGCTGATAGATTCTTGTGTTGACCTCAACATCATCCTTTTTATCTCCTCAATCACCTCATCTAGTTGATCCAATGGTTGTTTTTTCTTATGCTGCTTGTTCTACTGCAACCCCTCTTTATTTATGGGTAGATCATCTTGATCCCCCTTGCTATTTTATTTTTCTATGGAACTAGCTAGCCACCCTGCCTCAGACTCCTCTTCTGCAGTCTCATCACTGAGATGATGCTTAGCTTCTTCCTCTTCTGACATATTTTCTTATGCCAGTTCTTCTTGTGCTGGTTCAACTCCAACTTCCTCCAGCTTCTCTTATGACTGGAATTCTTCTTTGATATTCTTGACTTTCTCATCATGGCAGTCATTTACTGGCTCTATATGGTTTAACCAATCCTCTAGCATGTTCAATTCCTTTTCCCACAGAGTGAGCATCTCAACTGTGTTCTCTTCTTCTACTGGGGTATACATCACTATCTACTCCATTTCTTCCTCCTCTATGACAATCACTGTTGGTTGTCTTTCTTCTGTTGTTGCATAAGCAACACATTCTCTGACCTTGACTTGGATTCTTAGTGGAAATATTTGAATTCCCCCAATGATCAGAATGCTCCTATGATCTTCCTCCTTTTTCAGCCTTCCTTGCTGATCCGAACTCACCTTTGAGTTCATGAGACCCTCAACTAGTCTCATTTCACTTCCCTTGCCCACCTGGAAATCTAAAGTTTCATCCCTACCCACCTGGAAAATTCTAAGACCCTTCTCTGATCTCTTCTCCTCATCATCACTGACACTCTTCCCAGTTTCTGGCTCACATATGTGAACCATCTCTTTTGTGTCCTTGAGGCTCTCCACATTTATCAACCACCTATTTAATAGTTGTCTCTGTCCTTTCGACAACAATTCCTTGACTGGCCACTTCAACTTCTTCTTCATGGGCCACTCATACACCCAATTCACTTTAGCATCCTATTGTATTTTAAATGCAGGCATCTCCATTTGTTCTCTTATCTCGCTAAGCTCTTCGTCAATCTCAGATTTTCTTTTCTGTTGGTGGTCTTCTCCTCGACCACACTTTTGATTTGTAGTAGCCATCTCTCTGCCTTCAAGAATGAAACTGGTCCTTCAGGTTCAACCCACTTGGTTGTCTACCATTTTTTTCACACCCTGAAACAATCTGTGCTCTGATACCACTTTCGTGCAAACCCCCTACCTCACTAGCGTCCATCGACCTCCTGGTCAAAATCATTCTAATTATTTGAGTTGGATTATCTCTTTCGAGTCCCTGCTAGAACCTCCATGAAATAAATCCACAGGTCCTTATGTGAAAACTATGCCCGCACGAACAAGCACTAGGTGCGATTTCCCCCCCATGCAATCAACAGCGGTGACCACGGGCCTTACCTAAAGGTATTTCAAAATTTTGCATGTCAGGTCTTTGCATGCGAGTCACCCCAACTCTCACGATCTCTGAAATATCGACAGGGGCATAGCATTAGCTAGATCCTCCCTTATCCTTCCGCTGATATGACCTCTAGCTATGACTTGGGGCTAGGCATCCAAGTGCTTTGCGACTTCGTGCTTTGCATTGTCGGAAACTGGCCTCCTTCTCTTCTCCCAAAATTCGAAGCTCTGAACCCTGAGCTCTATTCACGTCAGATCAACGGTCCACAATGCCCATGATCCATTAGTCCTTCTTTTCCCTTCATGTATCAGGACTTCACGTTTCATGAAGTTGGAGGACCGCTCAGTCCCTTTCTCTCGATCCCCAAACTTGCGAACTTTTCAGGACCAGATATACATTCCACACTCTCTATTCAATCGACGACTATGATCAAATAATGAACTCAGGTTTCATGAATCCTCACGACTTTTCCCTTTGACTTCCCCGAGTTGTAAGTCAGCGAAATGTTGATCTCTTGCCACATGCCCCTATCTCAATGGACAATTCTGATGATTTCGGGACATCGCGACTTCACAAATCCCTCTCTCCTATGAAACTCCAAAGGATTAAACCTCATGCATATTCCTCTAGATCCAACGGGTGTTGGTCCATGCACTCAGATCTAACCACTAATATATGTTTCCTCCCACGCGTTTGCTTATCCTATCTAGACATGAGATTCAACACTCTAGATCTCTTCTCCTATAGCTAATCCAACAGTTGTTGATGCTCCTCCTCTTAAGCTTTGGCTTTCTTCCGACTTGGAAAAATTCAAATGTTTCAAAGGCCTCAACCTTTGTTTACTCTGTGAGCTCGACTACTTGGGTCTTGTCTGTGTTCTGAAGATGTTGTCTCTCCTGAGCTTTGGCAAGGAAATCAAACCTCAACCCTGGCACTCACTTGTGCTCTGAATGCGACTTTGCACTACTCCTCCTTTTCTTTCATGTTTCTTAGTCTCTAAGGGACTTGACCCTTCTGTATCTTCCCAAAATCCTTTTTGGTGCTCTCTTGGCACGCTTTGTTCTCAACCTCCTGAGATTTGGAACTTAAAACAAGTTCTCTCTATGCGCACTCCTTGCACTTTGACTGGCCTTCAACTGGATGTCTTTCAACACTTCATCCGAGTGTTGGCCTGGTGCACTCCTTGCACAGGTCTTCCTTCAGAGTGTTCAAAAACTCTGTCCTCTTGAGCTTCAACTACTCAGACCTCAAAGGTCTTTGTCCCTTCTGTCCCTTGAAGAGATATAAGTTCCCTCTTGGAAACTTATCCTCCATCACTCCTTGTTGATCCGACAAAGTATTCAGTAACTCTATAAGTGTCTATCCTTAACACTTCTCTTATCTATGAACTCAAAACAGAGTTCTCCTTCTACACTCCTTGCACTCGCTCGATGCCCACTTGGTAGAGCTATATAGAATCCTCAGCAATTGTGTCTTCTCTCTGTGCCCTCCTATGCACAGTCTTTCTGCCAAGGTGTTTAGTAACCTTGAGGCTTCTCCCTTGAATTTATGATTCAACGGGTGTGTTGTCCTAGCATGTCTTTGCCTGAATTCTATATAATTCAGATGTGCACTCTTTGCACTGGATCACAAATTCCTCAACACTCTATCATGCAACCCCTTTCATTCAGCCACAAAGAACCCATACTGAAATCAGAAACTCACAGACAACAAATTCTATCTATAACCTTCAAATGGAATCTAACGTACATCTAAAACATACATTCACATATGCATATGGCATTCATAAAAACACATGGAAACACACAAAGAATCTTATGCAGGAAAAATTTCTCTTTGTATTAATCTCATAATGTTTGTTACAATGTGTACAAATATCGGAATGCTATAGAGTCTCAGCTCTTTTATTTCTCCATCTATATCCTTCCTCTCTCTTATTATTATCTAAAAAAAATCTTATGAATCTAGATACAAAGATCTTTTTACAAAAGAGGGGCTCTTTAAGCCTTTCCCTCCAAGCTACCTAATCTCATTTATTTACATTGAATTACAATTAATGGTTTTCTAGTCTGATTTGGTTCTAGATCTCCTCAGCCTATCAACCATTAATGCAACACCAACTCTTGTTTGCAAAACAACATGCCTTTGTCTCTTCCAACCTTAAACATTAAATTACAATTTGAAATTTTAAATGAGGGTTGATGCCTCTCCCTCCTTGAATGCGCTCTTTGATGTGTTTTCTAGCAGGCACGATGTTGATTTGGAGCGATGCTCCTGCATCATGGAGTCTTCAAAGATGCTTGGCTCAATCAAAGATAAGAGTTCTAGGTGCAGTTGTTCTGGTGAACAAATACTTCTTCTAGTCTCAACTCCTGCATCTTTGTACCCGATAATATGATCTGATGGATGATTCTTTTGTATTCGTTTTCTAAGTGTCTTCATAGGTATTTGAAGATATTGTTGTTTCTGTTGTTTTGCTTCTAACTTCTCTTCTTCATCTTCCCCGTATGCTATTTCTTCTTGTTTTTCTTCTTCTTCATCAACCTGTTCCATTGACTTCTTTTCTTCTTCTTTTATTTTTCATCCACATGTCTCATCAACCCTCACATTGATTCTTTCCACAACTTTGTTGATCCTAAGATTGAAACATTTCTATGATTTCCCTATGTCCACACGAGAATCAAATTTTCCCATTCTTCCATATTCTCTCTTGATGTAGCATTTTCTTCCAAAAACTATGAAGTGCTTCACATTTGTTGGTCCTCCTTTCCAAAACTCGTAGGGATTTTTATAACCATTGTTTTTTAGCATTACTCCATTTTGAATATGAATTGTTGTATGCACTGCATGAGCCTAAAAGACATTTGTCAACTTGGAATCCATAAACATAGTTCGAGCCATTTCCTGTACTTTCATGTTCTTCCTTTTGACAAATCCATTCTATTGAGGTGTCCTAGAAACAAATAATTTCCTTTATATTCCATACTTTCTACAAAAATCCATAAATTCCTTTGAAGTAAACTCTCCTCCATTATCATATCTCAAACATTTGATTTTTGAATCCATTTCATTTTCAACCATTTCCATGTATACCTTGAAGTTCTTGAATGATTCTGATTTTTTATTGAGAGAAAAAACTACAATCATCCTTGTAAAATCATTAACCATTAACATAAAATATTGATCACCTTTTATACCCTTTGTTTTAGTTGGTCCAACTAGATCAATATGTACAATTTCCAGTGGTCTTTTTGTGGAGTATTCCTTTGATTTGAATTTTATCTTCTTCTTTTTTCCTTGTTGACAATGCTTGCATAAGATGTTGGTTGGCTTTGTGATCTAGGGAATTTCTCTGACTGGTTTGTTTTTGTTGGCTTTGACTAGGTTGTCAAATTTTATGTGACCCGTCCTTCTGTGCCATAGCCAAACTCATCATCCTTTCCTAGAAAACACTTTTCATTTCCAATTTCACTTAATACATATATGTTGTTTGAAGTTCTTACAGTTGTTGCAACCAATCTTCCTAAATATTCTTTTCTTATCTCACACTTATATGAATCAAACAAAATTTAGTGACCTTCGCCACAAATTTGACTTGCACTTAGAAGATTGTGTTTCCTATCTTCCACTAATAGAACATTTTATGCCTTGGTATCTTTGTTTCCAATTCTGACTGTGCCTCTTCCAATGATTCTAGTCGAGTCATTGTTTCCAAAGGAGTCTGATCCATCTCTTTCCTTTCTCAAGGTTAGAAGCTTGTCCTCATCACTTGTCATGTGCTTTGAGCAGCCATTATCAACATACAAACCATGTTTCTTGTGTTTAGCTTGTATAGAGAGTGTGCATTCTTTATTGTTATACTAATTCTACTTTCTTATCCATATTCTCTATTGAGGTTCATGTTTGAGATTGTTGTTATTCTCTAGGAGGGATTGTCATTCTACAATCTTTGGCCATGTGTCCAAAGTTGTTTCACTTGTAGCATTCAAATTCAGTGTTCAAGGATTCAAACATGTTGTAGCTTGTTCTCTGTGTTTTAGTAGGCCTTCTTGGATAACCATTGTGTGCATGACTTTCAAACTTGTTTTTGTTTTTGTTATTTTCTCTTCAATTTATACCTTTATGTCCAAAATTGTTATGTGAATAACATAAACCAAAGAAGAAAATTTGATACCTGGGAGTTGAAGATATTCTAAAAGGAATTACTCTTATGAATGCTTCTTCTTCTTGATTCCTTCTTGTTTTTGACTATCGTTGATTATGAAATATGAATCTTTTGGGTGGAGGAGTGTCTTTGTGATCTTCCTTGTAAAAATACTTGTCTCCTTTGACTGTCTATGCTTAGCTTCTTCCTTGTGTTTCTTGATATTTTTTTTGGATCTTGATCCCTTTTTTGGCTGATTGTATCCAAGTTCAAACTTGTCATGATTTGGCATTTGACTGCTAATAATATTGTCCAAAACTTTTTGAGTTGTTCTGCATGTTTTTCTTTTGAAGATCTTTTCTCAGCGTGGAAATCTCTACTTCCAAATTTCCAATGATCATGTCTCTTTATTCTAACCATTCTTTGAGTGCTTATTCAATTCTTTTGTCTTCTTTCAATTTGAATTTTTAATTTAGCGATCATCTTCCTCTAGTTCCATAGAGTTGGAATTTTGAGTTTTCTCTTTTCTTTTTAATCTTTTGTCTTTTCATAACTTCTATAGCACTCAACAATTCTTCTTTGTAGTCAAGTTCTTCCTCTTCATAATATTCTTTGTTTCCTTCTTCATCAAAATTTTCTATTTCCATGAATATAACCCTTTTTGTCTCACTTTTACTATCTTCATCTTCCTCTGATCATGTGTTGTCTTCTTTTGGGAAAAAGTTATTCTTGAAAAAATTGTTTTTGGTTCTTTTTCCTTTGTACATTTGTTTTCTATTTGAATCATATTCTTCATTTATTTTCTTTTTCTTATGGGGACATTTGTTATAGAAATGAGCAATATCATCACAATTAAAACAAATCAATGGAATCTTACCTCTATATTTTTCGTCGTTTCCCTTTTATATCCTTCTAATGAAGTTGGCTACTTCTTCATCGTCTTCTGATATGTCACTGTTGTTGTTATCTAAATTTACCTCTTTCTTTCGATTTTTATTTGACTTCTTGGATTCTTTGAATGATTCTTCTTTTGTGGCTAGATTCTCCTAATTGGTACTCATTTCATAGGCCATGAATATTCCATGTAGTTCATCCATTCTTATTGAGTCCATATATATTCTTTCTTCTAGTGTTGATATCTTAGGATCAAATCTCATTGGAAGAGATCTTATCACTTTTTCAACAATTATAGATTCATTAACTTCTTCTCCCAAACCTCTGATTACATTCATTGTTTCATCAACTCATAAAAAGTAGGTTGCAATATTTTCATCTTATTTCATCTTCAGTTGCTCAAATTGACCTCTATAAGTTTGAATCTTTGTTACCTTGACTTTAATGTTTCCTTCATAAAAATTCTAAAGTTTGTCCCAAATCTCTTTTGTTGAACTGCAATGCATAAATTTGACATATACTAAATCAACCAGACCATTCAGGAGTGTATCTTTTCCCTTTGAATTATTTAGACCGAGTTTCTTTCCTTTTTCATTTGTTGGAGGAATGATAGGTTCTTTATATCCATCTACAACTGATTATCAAACCTCAAATCCATGTGCATGTACATATATTTTCATCCTTCCGCTCTAGAATGCATAGTTATGTCCATCAAACTGTGGTATTCCATTTTTATACATAATGTTTATTTCCATGATCTACCTTTCAGCAGTTACACTGATTCCTGAAGGAACCAACTCTGATACCAATTCTTGGATTGCTGAGAGGGGGGGGGGGAGTGAATTAGTAATATATATGTTTAATCCTTTTAACAAAAATATGTAAGTGTTGTTTATATTTATTATCAATATACCATTATCATTCACAAAGTGTACAATAAATAAACCATGAACAATGAAAAATCATGCAGATACAAAGTACACCAGTATTTGTACGCGGAAACCCAATGCGAGAGAAAACCACATAATGTTTTTTCTTATATGTCTTTAATAATTACATTCATTGGAAGCACCAAATTCCTTTGTTCTCTAGCTACAAGTGGAAGGAGGCTCTGACTCCCTATATTTTTAGGCTAAAACTTTAGGGAAGCTCCAACTCTCCAATTCTCTAGCTACAACCCCCTATGTTCTCCAGCTACAACTGGAAGGTGGCTACAACCACCTATCCTTGCCCCGTCCAACTGCCCTGAAATATAAGTGTCAAATGATGAAACCACTGCCACACTATCCCTATGAGATATACCACTATAAACATTTACCAATCTATCCCAACAACCTGTAACCAAAATATACCAATAATCTGTAATCAATCATGTACCAAAAGTCATCTTGTACCAAAAAATACCAACAGGTATGTGACCTGTATATGCTATAGCTCATGTATGTATGCACCTAGTATATACTATAGTATATGTATGTACATGGCATGTCTATAATATGCCCTGCATACACCTTCAGACAGCTAGGGTTTTCACCTTTTCTAAAACTCAAAAACTTTGCTACCTTTGTCAAGTCAACCTACAACCTGTCACTGTGTCCAATCTATAGTTATTCCCTATGCATACATCATCATATGTATCTCTTAACCAAGTGAATCTATACTCTAGTCATGTTCCATACATGTGTATACAATCATGATAAATTTTAATAACCCTCACATGGACTAGACATCAAACCATCACTAATATGCAACCTCAAACTTCACAAACAACTTCACAATCAGTTCACAACCAAAAACCCTCAACCATGTACCACAAAATCCCTCAACAATAACAATATGTACCAATGATAAATATCAGATATACCAGCACTGTATTTCTATAGATCTGACTTATTCAATAAGTGTCATACAACCAATAGCCTCTGTAGGGAAAATCCTCAAACCCCCATAACCATATCTCATGTAGACAAGAACATCCAACTACTTATAAAATAAGACATACCTTTTGAACCTCTAGATATATTTGTTGTACCTAATCACTATAGACCTTCCCGGGTGCTTTCTTTCAGACTCTGAGAACCTGACACCCTCAACAACTCAATATTTCATGTATATTCCAACTATACATGTTAGGGACTTAACCCCTCACGTAGGTAGAATAATATATTATGATGTAATAAAGGTCAATATTAATAAGACCTAGAAATAAGGAATAATAAGTCAAATGTAAGAAGACCTAATAGAAGCTTCTGCTTCTAGAAGGATTTTCCTCTAGATGGTTCTTTTGATAGACATATTTAGTATAAATAGGAGTCAAGGGTATGAAATTTTTTGTCTTGGATATTATTGTAATAGAACTCTACTTTGCTGGAGGTTTCCCTCTCGAAGAGGTAAGTGAACATTGCTCTTAGTAATCAAATTTATCTTTCTAGTGTTATTCTGGTATCATTTTGGTATTATTGTCGTGTTGTTCTAGTTATATTGTTGTTCATTTTCCATTTCTAGCATTTTATTTATGTTCTACATACTTTTTATATCTCGAATATTACAAGTGGTATCAGAGCACTTTCCTCGACATAAAATTGTGGGTTAATTTTTTTCAGGGTAGAGACGTATTCTGACATCTTTAAGATACAGATATTTGTCATTACACGCATAAACCCATGGTTGGGGATTCATACACATAGGAAATACAAGTGGTACTTAAGCGCACATCTGTTGGACACCCTAGTAACCCATGTTGGTACCCCTTCGAGTGGTAGTGCATCAAAAAACACATGTATATGCATCGACCTAGATTTTCCAAATCCCTCTTAAGATAAACCGATCAGCCACCTGACTGCTATAGTACCACTGAGAACAACACTCGAGAAGATACTCTCTAGTACCTAGGTAGTTGGGTAGTACAACTAAGGGCACGGTCTATCCTCCTTAGTTGGTTCCCTGAGATATTTGGCCGAATAGTATTGTTGGACCCAACATGTATATTAGAGAGCTATAACACAGGTCAAACCCTTGAATACCTAACCTTTGGGGATGGAAACAAAAAAACAAAACAAACAAGATCTATTTCTACGCAACTATGTCTCATGCATTCAAGTTTCCAAATCACTACACATTTATTCCTAATTAATCATTTGGGCATTTCATCATTGCCGTATTCTTTAGACTGGAGTATAACTTCGCAGGTGTAAAAATAAAAATTATGGATCCTGTTGCACCATTATTTGAGACCTATTCCATTGGATTTCTCTCTTCTCCCTTATCACTTTCATACCTATCATTTTTCAGAAATTGTTTTGACCCCACCCACCCCTTTTCGGTTCCCTCATCATTATGGACCATACCCATAGCCAAGACTTGAAAGATCACTTCAATACCTTGCAATCTAATTTCACAGAGAGCCAACATGAAGTGAGACAACTCAGTGCCAATATTTCCACCATCAATAAAAACATGCATTCCTCCATCATCACCTCAATCAAGGAACTCAAAGAAGACCTCAAACAAGACATTACTACCCATCTTGAATCTATTGCTATGATGATCTACACCAATCTGCATATCCCTGTAGATCCCCCTTTATCTGACCCACCTTTGCATACCGAAGCTGAAACTTTCTCTCATTCCCATAATTTTCAGCCCCATCACTTTTAGCGTGACTTACGCCTTCCACGTGTGGATGTGACAAAATTTGATGTCTCGGATCCCACTGGTTGGGTAACTCAAATAGAACATTATTTCTCTTTGTATGACATTACAGATGAGTTGTCCAAACTTTGGTATGGTGTTCTCCATCTAGATCAAGAACGTTGGCAATAATGGCAATGGAGAAAAAATGGTCCTCAAGGGTATGTTTATTAGACACACTTTGGGGTAGATCTTTATGAACACTTTGACACTAACACCAAACATTTAGGTCGTTTGACAACGTTCAAACAATCTGGCACAATGGAAGACTTTACAACTACTTTTGAGCAACTAGCTTTTCATACAGAGGGCATGTCTGATGATTTTTTTCGAGAATGTTTTATCAGTGGCCTCAAGGATGAGATCCATGCCCATGTCCTCATGGCTCAACCTTAGATTTGGGTGGAGGCTACTAAAAGAGCTAAGGAAGAACAATAGGTTGTCTCTTCTCAAAATCAGAAACCCTCCTTTATTACTTGCACTAAACCAGTAAATTCCACTCCTCCTTCTACTCCACTAAAGATCCAAAAATTAACCAGGGATGAAATGGTTGAATGCCAACTCAAAGGCCTTTGTTATAATTGTGATGAAAAATATTTTGTGGGACACAAGTGTAAGGAAAAAAATATTTTTATGTCCATCTCGGAGGATGTTTCAAAAGAGGATGTTGAAGCTCCCCTTGTGTCTGTGTCACTTGAACCCATTGGCATAACCCCTCCCTCGGACCCTACCGAAGTAGAACCGGTCATTTCCCTAAATGTTCTCACTAGATTCTCTACTCCCCAAACCCTTGAGCTAATTGGCTACATCAAGAATAGGAAGGTCATCATTCTTGTTGATAGTGGAAGCACCCATAATTTTATTCATCATTGCATTTCCCAAGAAACTAATTTTTATATTCGTGCAGTCAATAATTTCCAAATCATGATTGCCAATGGAGGGTCCATGAAATGTGGAGAGCGTTGTGAAAATTTGTGTCTCCAAATTGGTGACTACCACCTGAAATCTAATATGTTTCCTATCGAGATGGGCAGTTGTGACAGTGTGTTGGGTGTAGACTGGATAAGAACTTTGTGTCCCATTCTCATGGATTTTAAGGAATTAACCATGCAATTCGACTAGGAGGGACAAAAATATAAGTTACAAGGAATTATCGTCAGTTCCCCTGAGATCATTAGTTCCCATCGTAGGAAAATTTGCTAAAAAAATGTCATTCTAGCGTTATTGCCCAACTCCATGCCATACAAGCAACTGAGACACCCTCTGTGTCACATGACCTCCAATCCATCCTATCGAAACATCAAGTGGTTTTTTCCACTCTCGAGGGACTCCCTCCTTCCCGTGGTGTTCATGATCATTCCATTCCCCTTGTCCTGAGAATCCTTCCTCCCAATATTCATCCTTATCGTCACCCCTTCTCCCCAAAAAATTAAATTGAGAAAATGTTTCAAGAACTTCTTAACGCAGGTGTTATCCACCCTAGTATGAGCCCCTAATATTCTCCTATGGTCATGGTCCTTAAGAAAGAGGGTTCTTGGTGCATGTGTCCTGACTTCTACGCCCTAAAAAAACTCACCATTAAATATAAATTTCCCATTCCTATGATTGATGACCTCTTAGATGAATTGAGTGGCACCTAGTTCTTTACTAAACTTGATCTTCGTTCTGGCTACCACCAGATCCGTATGAAAGAGGAAGACATTCCTACGAATGCCTTTAGAACTCATGAGGGCCACTATGAGTTTTTGTTCATGCCCTTTGGCTTGTGTATTGCTCCCTCCACTTTCCATAGCGTCATGAATCATGTCCTCTATCCTTTTGTCCGTCATTTTGTCTTAGTTTTATTTGATGATATCCTCATCTATAGAAAATCCCGGACAAGCCATCTTTCTCATGTGGATCGAGTTATCCATCTACTCTCTCAGCAAAAATTTTTCCCGAAACAATCTAAATGTTTTTTTGGCGCTTCAGAAGTCAAGTACTTAGGTCATCTTGTTGGCAAGGACAACAGTAGGGTGGATCCTAAAAAGATTGAATCTATCAAAGACTAGCCTCACGCAAAGACACTCAAAATATTGTGTGGATTTCTGGGCTTAACATCTTATTATCTCAAGTTTGTTAATAACTATACAAAGACTGTGGCACCTCTCACTGCACTCCTTAAAAAGAATTCTTTCACTTGGACTCTAGTAGCTTCTTAGGCTTTTCAAACCTTGAAGATGGCCATGTGCACCACTCCAGTCCCGACCCTTCCTAATTTCCCAAAGACCTTTGTCCTGGAATGTGATGCTTTAGGGAAAGGAATTGGCATTGTCCTTATGCAAGAGGGTTAGCCTTTAGCCTTTACCAACACACAACCGCCTAAATGGAATTTTGGCAAATCAATCTATGAAAAGAAAATGTTGGCTATTTTGAATGTCATTGATCTTTGGTGCCCTTATCTATTGGGGAAACGCTTCCAAATTAAGAAAAATCATCAAATCCTCAAGTATTTTCTAGAACAACGCATTTCCTCCTTAGAGAAACAAAAATGGGTGACCAATCTCTTTGGATATGATTATTAGATCATTTACAAGAAAGGGAAAGACAATGTGGTTGCAGATGCACTTTACCAAAAACATGAAGATGAAGGGTCCCTTTTTTCTTTCTCCTTCATTATACCAGATTAGCTCCAAGTCATTCGCTAGGAATGGCTACACGATCCCAAAAGTTCGCATCTGATGAGCTTCATGATGAGCTTAAATACAAAGGTTGTTTGTATTTAAGTAAACAATCAAAACTTAAATTCACGGTACTTCCTGAGCTTCATGCTACACCCACAACTAGACACTTTGAGTTTACCAAAACCTATGACAGGGCCAAACGTTCTTTTTTCTATGATGCTATGAAACAAGACGTTTGTAATTTTGTGGCTGAATGTGATGTGTGTCAATGCAACAAGGGAGAAACAGTCAAATCTCCTGGCACACCAAAACGACTTCCAATTCCACCTACTATTTGGTGGGATATCTCTATGGATCTTATTATAGGTTTACCTAAATTGGGCAATAAATCAGTCATCATGGTGGTAGTTGATCATCTTTCCAAGTATGCTCATTTTTGTGCTCTTCAACACACATTTACAACATAAACTGTGGCTCAATGTTTCATGGATCAGGTCCTCAAGCTTCATGGCATGCCGCATTATACTATTTTGGATCGCGACCTAACTTTTACCAACAAATTTTGGCAAGAATTGTTCAAGCTACAAGGCACCCAATTGCATCTCAGCACAACTTATCATCCCTAGACTGATGGGTAAACTAAAGTTGTCAACAAGTGTTTGGAAACATATTTGAGGTGTTTTTCCTCAGAAAATAAATATCAGTGGGCTTAATGGTTACCACTAGCTGAATGGTGGTAGACCTCTTCATACCATACATGTACACACATGAATCCTTTCGAAGCAGTATATGGACAAAATCCGCCTTCAGTTCTCTCATATTTTCCAGGTGTCTTCAAGGTCCGAGTAGTTGACCAAACTCTTACAGTTCGAGAGGCTATTCTTCGTACGCTCAAAGAGAATTTGGTCATGGCCCATAATCGCATGAAGCAACAAGTAGATCAAGGTCGCTTTGAACATCAATTTGTAGAAGGGGATGAGGTGTTTCTTCAACTGCAACCTTACAAGCAAAATTCCCTCAAGGCTGACCATTGTAAAAAACTAGCGCCCAAATTTTATGGTCCTTATACCATTTTCAAGTGTGTGAGAGATGTGGCCTATTAGTTAGATTTTCCAAGTCATTCTAAGATAAATCTTGATTTTCATGTTTCGTTCTTAAAGAATGTGATTGGAACTAAGTGCCAAACTCAAACCAACCTCCCCGAGTTGGATGAAGAAGACTCCATTTGGCTACAACAACAAGCATTTTTGGACCAGTGTGAGCATTGCCTGCATCAATGAACCATCAAGGAAGTGTTATTCCAGTGGAAAGATACAACCCCAATAGATTCCACTTAAATACCATCTACCATTCTGCAACAATTTCCACATCTCAAGCCTTGAGGACAAGAATGTTTTTAAGGGGGAGGACATGTTAGGAACCTAACCCCTCATGTAGGTAGAATAATATATTTTGATGTAATAAAGGTCAATATTAATAATGGATAGCAATAAGGAAGAATAAGTTGAATTAAGAAGACATAATAGAAGCTTCCACTTCTAGAAGGATCTTCCTCTAGATGGTTCTTTTGATAGACATATTTTGTATAAATAGGAGTCGAGGGTATGAGAAATTTTGTCTTGGATATTATTGTAATAGATCTTTTCTTTGGTGGAGGTTTTCCCCTCGAAGAGGCAAGTGAACATTGCCCTCAGTAATCAAAGTTCTCTTTCTGGTGTTATTTTGGTATCATTTTGGTATTATTGTGGTGTTGTTCTTGTTATATTGTTGTTCATCTGCCATTTCTATCATTTTATTTCTGTTCTGCATTCTTTTTATATATGTTGTATTATAGTACACTCCCTTTCATACTATCATCCCACGTACGTATGCAACCTCTTCCACTGCAGTCCGCGTACACCTAAAAAACTAGGGATTTTTAAGAATTTATGCAACTCCAAAACTTTCACCACCCTTCTCGCTACGTCAAACTTGTGTAATTTTAGATATATCAATGAGTATTTTCAATAATCCTTACAAAATAATATATATTCAATGTGGTCAATAGGTGCTAATAAGAGACCCTTTCTCTCTTATTTATACTTTCCAAGTAGCTTCCTCTAAGGCTTACCTTTTAACCAACTTAATCCAACTTCCTTCTTTTAGGGATAACCCACTTCTAACCACTTGTCCACTTACAACCACTTTATCCACAAATACTAAACTCTCCACTTCTAATTGCAACAATTTTTTTTTTAATTATTTTCTTATTGCAACAACTTAACCCATGATTAGCTCCTAGATTCACCCACTTTGACTAGTCAACTTCTTCTAGGGGTTTCTAGAATAATTTGACTTCTTTGACCTTCTGGGGACTTCTAGATAACTCAAGAGGGTTCTCTAACTTCACGAGGCCATAAATCTCTAACCGTGACGATTTATGTAGTGTTCCATATATCACCGACAATGGAATGATATGTATTATCCATCTAAAATAGTCTCATCTGCAAATACAGTGATCATCATACATTTATACCTCAAACAATCTTGAGTCCCTTAACCATACTATTGGGGATACCAGAATTTGTTACCATACATGCTTCAAGGGTTGACATCAATGAAAACCAACCCAATTAATCAACAGAGAGTGATAAAATAGGTATGTTGGATGAATGAAAGAAACAAATACTAGTCAAACTAGTGGAAGAAATGGAAGAAATTTTGTCCACAAGGGTTGGTAAAGTAATCCACCGAAATAAATATTTGGAATATTTAATTAAATGGAAAAACAAGGGAGTACAATATGCATCATAGGTGTCCAAGTAGGAGCTATCATGCCAACGAAGTTCTTCAAACTATGAACCAATTACCACATGGATTGGAAGCTCATTATTTTTGTTACCAGGGGTGTTTGATGCATGAGCATCCTTGGCCTTGAGCGATGCACATGTCTTTATGTGCAAGTAGATTGTAGGAGGAATACGGACTTTGATGTTACTTTTATGTTGTTACTATGTGTAACTATTGTGATTCATATGCTATCCCTTCAAGAAACCATCCATGTGTCTCAGAAAGATCAAGCGCCAAGTGGAAATCACTTGTGACAAAGGAATGAACAAATGGAGAATTGGGAAGATTGTTGGTCATGAACTGTCATGACGATTCATCTCCTCAACTACATGAGAAACAAAATGTCCATGGAAACAAATCAACAGGAAAGGAAGAGGCATGTGAGGGAGGAGAACAAAAGAGGCTCAGCGCAAGACTACAACTTGCTAGAGTGTACGCAGACAACTAGTTCGGGAATAACAAGGTCTAATTGATAACACACATGTCGAAGTAATAAGACTATGGTTAATGTACCATCTGGGTTTTTGTGGTTTCAAATACTGTGACAGATTGTAATAAATCCTTCGATTCCAATAGTGAATTAAATTATTCACAATTTTGTTGCTTGTAATGTTTGTGATTCGTTGTGCGCTGTGAAGGCAGAACAAAGCCTGCAGTTGTTAGCTTTATTTCTATTAATGGTTTGTAGGTTTATGCTTTGTATCAAGTTATATTCAATGCTACAGTCTTGTTGCTCTGCGACAATTAAGTAGTATTTTAGAGCTGCAGGTCACTTCTCTGCATCAGTCTCACACACCAATTTGGTATCTGGCTTGGTCGTGACCTTAAAATTAGATTATATATATATATATATATATATATGACTCCAAGACTTATATACAACTATGGGATCTGGGACACGAAATTGTAAGCATTTCCAAATCGAATTGCATAAAATAAAAAATAAAATGGGCCAACAATATCATTGGATGAGACTTTAATTCTTCGAAATGAGACTTTGAGATAAGCACATATTGCACCCACAATGTTGAGACTCTAACATGAGATTCTAACTCCTAAGATAAGCATAGACTCTGCCCGTGAGATCTCGAGATGAGACTACAGGACATGCATACGATGTGCCCACAATGGGTCTTTTGGCATACTAGAAAAAAACCATCTCCATTGCAACTCACATCATGCAAATTGCAATCCCACACCGTGCACATTGAAGCTTGAAGCTTAAAGGTTGAGAATCACATCATGCAAAG
>ML794840.1:147368-159106 GCA_009831015.1 Picea engelmannii | reverse complement strand
CCAATACTGAATAACTCTTCTTAAAAACCAATTTTTTGAAGATGCACGCGCCCTGCACCACTACTTCCCATGTATGTACTCTAGATGCATCACTACTGCCCACAAAAATTAAAAATTTGCAAGGAATACGAGATTTTGGGTAGTTTCCTAACCAATTGACCACCCATAGCCCGTCACCCAACCGAATAACTATATTTTTGGCATATAAAAGAAGGTCTTGGGGTCCCATTCCAAGTTGAAGCATGAAAATAATGAAACTCTGCCCATTTCCTAATCCCCCCATGCCCCAAGAATTTGCAACCACATTGTGAGTTTTGAGCCAGAATTCCCCATTCTTTCCCGTTTTCCTCATCCATAAGCCTATGCCTATTCTCTAGAGAGAAGTGTGAGAGAAGAAGGATATGTGGAAGTAGTTGGACCTTGGTGAAGAGGAGCCCAGGACCAGGTTCGTGGAGTAGTTGTCGATCTCGTTTTGTAAGCGACTTTGTGAAATTAATATAAAAAGGTACTTTTGTCGTCCCGCCATATGATGTGTTTTATCTTTATGTTTGATTTACATTTTGTTATGAAATCTAACCCATTAGTTCATATATAAAATGCATGTTTGTAGATTCTTGTTTCTCTTTTGGTGAATGCAGGTTAGCCTTGGGAGGATATTTGCAGTCGAGAAGCGACCGAACGCATTGGGATCGACATTGGACACAGAGTTTAAGGTAAGAATACCAGATCCCTATAATTTGTACTTTATACATGAATGTGGGGTGTTGTCGGAATAGTTGTTAAAAGTAGGAGACTTTAGATGGTTAGCTATGCCTGCAGTTTAGAACCCTAGTGTAGTCCGTAGGGGGGTTTTCCCACTATAGCATAATTGGCGACCATACTGGGGAACCTCTAGGGTTTTTAGGGGATTTTTGTTTTTGGGTGTCTTTAATTGGTTTATTTACTATTTCTTGAGTTTCTGTAAGTTTTTGTGTCTTTAAGGGATTCTGGTCTTCCTTACCAGTATTCTCTGCCTAGTTTGCTTGACTGTTAATTTTTCTTTTTTAGAGAAGTCACAGAGGTGTATGCGTTCTACAGTGGGTTTGCACGCATACATACACACCTTATATTTGGACAACCCACATACATACACAGCTTGTTGAAGTATCATTTGCGTGCCTATGTCAAGAAAATATTTCTTAAAGAAGAGGCAGTCATCCTCTTCCCTGAATGAAGCCATATTTCTCAGGGGTTTTGTTGATTTAGCCCTGGTCTTTGTTTCTTGTATTCTTTGGCCTAGTTTTGAGAACAGATAGCTTTTTATTTATCTATATTTCTTGTGTTTTCTTGATTAGGGTTTGAGATAAGTTTTGTGAGTTTTTTCTGATTAACTTGTTTAGTATTGTCAGTAACTCTCTGCCAGCCACAGTAGACCATAAGTTGGTTTTTGGTCTCATCTTGTCTTCACTTTTCCTTTTTTACTTGCTTTGGAAGAAAATAAAAGAATTCATTTTCAAGTTTCTTATTTTGGAGCATAAAAAAAGAAAAAAAAATCAGTTTCTTGTTTGGTTAAGTAATTAGGTTAGTTGTTTTTTCAGGAAGAAGAGTGCTTTCTTAAGTTCTTTAGGAAGAGTGATTTCTTAGGTTAGTTGAATACTTAGGAATTTAAGTAGCTCGCAGTTGAGCAAAATTTAGTTTTGATTTTTTCTTTTAAAAGATCTTAGAGACAAAAGTTAGTTAAAGAGTGTTCAATTTGCAAATTTTTGTTTGTTGAAAAAGAAGTAATTTTGTTTCCAACATTTGTTTTTCTCTTTCGTCTCTTAACAAACACCATTAGTTTCATTTATGTTCCTTTGACTTAAGATAAACCACTTAAAATTAAGTCTTAATTAAAATTAATCAAACTTTGGGTTTGTAGGGTCCATTAACTAGATTAGGCTAGAGCCTTGATTTATGTTATAGAGGAAACTCTTCAAGGCTATAAAAAAAACATAGGAGTCTATGCTAGGGAGTGAAAAATTTCCAGTGACGCGGAAACTATCCGGGACCCCCCTCTAAAATAAGGGATAAACACGAGGTCGTGTGCGGAAAGGAAACAAATATAACCCCTCCAAAGTCGAACCAATCATAGCGGAGGAACGCGTATAGAGGACTTATTATCTTGGGATTATGTTGATCGCATTTTCCATAGAGCTTCATGGGTCTCGAATCAGTTCGAGGTCCTCAATTGTCTTCCAGAATACTTGCTTTCAATACCCTCGATAGGTTTCGAGCTTGATACCCTACTCATGGCAGTCCACCCGACTGTCGACTGTACTTGCATGGTAGTTGTTCATGAGCTAGAAACTTATTTTCCTTTCATTTTAGCGACTTATACAAGTGACTGCAAGGGTATACCATGGTACCTAGGGAAAACATCAGGCCACGCTTTATAGAGTATACCCGGAGGGTGCTTCCGTGTTCAAGTTGCACTTGCACTGGTAAGTTTCTCTAATGTTGGTTGTTGTAACTATTCTTCCAACTAGTAATAGTGGTTTTCTTGTTGCATCTCATATGAACTTTTTATAGTGCATGTTTTGGTCTTAAATGTTAGAAAGCCTTAGTGTGTCATTGATATTCTCACATAGTGGAAGATCAAGAGCTCCGCCAGTCACAAAGGCTTTTGGGCCTGTCGCTGGTTAACTTGGAGCCGCTACCACGACCGTGAAGGTGAAGACTTGACCATGAAGGGTAATTTGAGGTGACAAGGCCACAGGAAGTTGTACCCGAGCCATCTCTGAGAGGAGAACATTCATTTTTGGAGGGACAAAATATTTCTGACCTTGGAGCGGAAACTCTCAGTCCATATAAATCTCTGATCAATGACTTGTCGGTGCCACTTCTGATACAGATTTCCCCTCTAAGGGAAATGCATCACGAGCGTCAGATAATCCTATAAGAATTGATGGAAGAAAATTCTTCTACTTCGTCAGAGAGTCCTCATACTCCCTCTACGACTACCACAACTAGGGGGGTTTTGCCTCCTAACTCACCTTCCCAGGTCCGAGCCACTATGGTCTTGACCGCCTCTACCTCGGGAAATGGTCTGATTATTTCCATAGCAACGATCACTACACCATTTATGCAGAGTGTGACATGCCCTCTATTTTCATATGGGATGCCCAACTTTGACACGAACTCGGTCCTCTCCTACTCCACCTTACAGACTTTAGTTCTGAGGGCAGGGATCTCTAACGCTCCTTTGCAAGGGTCCATGGGGGGCATTTCATCCCCCTATAAAACTTTCCCTTACGGAAGGGGTCATATACCTCCTTCGTCTCCCTCGTTCGACGACACTCCTCAAAAACCCGTTTGGCCGACCATGAACTACGACCTGTCTAAAGCAGGTAGTCAATGACCTTCTTCTGGTACCACACCAGTGGGTTCCTTGTTGTTCTATTTGTTCAGTGTGTTTGCTAATAATGCATTCTTGTTAGCTACCATCTTGACCGGGGGAAACCCTAGTTTTGGATCACAAAATCTTGCGTAGGGTACTATTCTTGCACAGGGGGCACACTCTTGTCAAGGACCTTGGAATCCATGGTAGGGATCAATTCCCTCATTAGGGATGCTAACCGGGAGAAACCCCTTCCATGGCCAATGGAACCCCGGGCAAGGCTCAGTACCTATGCGTGTTGGATTGGTAGGGGATAACCCTTTCCAAAACCTTTGGAACACTAGGTCGGGAGAAATCCCTTCTCATCACTTAATTTCCTACTATGAGAGTCAGTCGATGATGTCTCAACAAGAGAAGCATTCAAATGCTGGCCTAGGCCATGGTTTTTACCAGAACCCAGGCCAACAGCCTAACTTTTCCTAGCAAATTGGTGCCAGCCAAATCCCAGGCTCTTATCCTCCTGTACATACTCAACAACCTAAGCTAGAGTTTCTAGAAAATTTTCATTTGCTAGACTTGTAAAGATTATTGAATAACCCAATCTATCACGATCCACATTGGCCTGCTATGCCGACCATGTTTCCCTCGAACATTCCAAAATTTGAAGGCAAGCCTAATGAATATCCAGGTGATCATGTGACCACATTTCACCTATGGTGCTCATCCAAATCTTTGAAAGATGACTCTGTCCAGTTGCATCTATTTCAACACACTCTTATCGGGAGTGCCAAAAAATGATACATCGAGATCGACCACTCAAGATATTCTACTTTTGATGAATTAGCAATGGTTTTCTTAAACCATTTTCAATTACCTGTGAGATACGATGCCGACACAGAACTATTGGCCAACTTTGAGTAGACAAATGATGACCATATCTCTGATCACATTCGAGAATGGTGGTGTACTAAGAGTTTGATTAAAGTACTAGTTCCACCAACATTCCTGCTGGAATGGTTCCTTAAGTATTTTGTACCCCAGCTATCCAAGGACGTAGCAACATTGGAGGTATTTTCGAAGGAAGAAGCAATAATGAGAGCTCAACAACTAGAGTTTATTTACTCTCAGTATGGTTCTCTTTATGAATTTTTTTCAGATGCTCCATGGTCTATTCTTGATAAGACCAGACACAAATCTGGACCACATGATGATGACGTTGTTGGTTCAACACAAGCAAATCCCACTAATATATTGTCAAACTAATTGCAATAATTGTCGATACAATAGAGAGTGGACATCCGAACTCCTAGTTCGACTGCTCCCCCTTCTCAGACATCGGATGTACAATGCGTGCAATTGACAAACCCAATGGCCAACCAGTAGCCCGAAAGGGAAGAATAAACAACAAAAGAAGGGTAAGGGGGATAAGAAACCCACCAATAATGCTGGCGGTGGAAAGATAGAGAGAAATAAGTCAAAGTATCTATGCAACCTCTACACAGAAGACCACTTGACTCACATGTGCCCTTGACTCGCGGAGGCCCAAAATTTATTGGCGCAACAATAACCTACAGTGTTAACAAACCCATTCTCTCATGAGAAAAATTTAACTCAAGCCTCTATGAACGTGAATGGGGGCAGTCAAGGACCCCCTTCGTCATCTAGCAATCCCTCAACTTCGAATGTCTATATGTTGAAAGGTGAATCCCACATAGCTACAAGAGCACATGATTACGAAACGCCAAGTACTGTCAAAAAGGGTAAAGAAGCCTAAAACACATTTGTTCCTCTCTAGATCGAGAGAATGATGGGTGAAAAAATGACACACATCCCGAAAGGGGCGTTCAAGAAGGCTTCACATAATCCAAATGCAAGGGCCGCCCAGAACTACTCTGTGGTGGAGGATTTGTCACAAACACCTTGTGTGATGTCTTCTTTGGAGGTCCTCCAGAGTTACCCTTCACAGAGAAAGGCTCTGCTAGCTACCTTAGGATCCACTGAGACATGTAATCCGAGAAATATCATGCTTGATACAACTAACTTGAAACCTCGTCTTCCATACCACATCACATTTCAGATAGTAGTGGCTCACCCCACGAAATCGTCTACCCCAAATATTTTTTGTACGGTGGTTGATGAGGGAACCTCAACATGCATGATGTCTTTGGTGTGTTGGAAGGCCATTGGCCAAACCGTTTTTTCTCCTTCACCTACCCTTCTTACGGCTTTCGATGATCATTCTTTCAAACCACATGGAATAATTCCTTCTTTCCTCATCCAGTTAGGAGGGAAGACCATGTGCGTCGAAGTTGAAGTGGTCGATGCGCCTCTTGAATACAACATCCTTTTAGGAAAGAGTTGGACATATTCCATGCATGCAATGGTTGATACAGTTTTTTGGGTCTTGTTGTTTCCACATGAGGGCTGAATCGTGATCATTGATCAATTTTCCTTCTCCAAATCTGACCCTTCATTGGGGGCATCCACGGTCTCGATGATTCATAATCCACATCCTAATGTCATCAATGTGGGGGTTTTTTTGTGCCCACCTCTCATGGGTAATTTCAATTACCCACCTCCTTCTGACGATGTCAAAATGATATTGGTTGTCCCCAATGAGCCTAAGGCTGAAATCTTTTCAGTGTTGTCATTCTGCATGACTTAATTTAATGATCCATGGATTCTTCCTTCCCTGTTAGTCATGATGGAAGGGACAGGGCACCATGGGATGTCCATGACTTTGTATGTGATAGAAGTTGCGTACTCTGCAGTCCAACAAGCTTCAGCCGACCCCGATCTGACTCCTACACCAGAGTTACATCCAGTTCTAGAGCCTGCCTGGGCTCAAGGTTCCCTTGCCACTACCGATTCCTTAGACTTGGTATTTCCCCCTGAAGAGGAAATTTTAAAGGCATTGACTGGTCCGAACACACCCTGGGATAATCTCCATCATAGATCATACTTCCTCCCAGAGTTAGGAAGAATAGAGGGAGGAGAATTTGTGTTGACTATGACCAAAGATAGGTCTTTTCCTATCAATCCTATGGCTACGTACACAATTTCTGCTAAGGGTAATATGGAAAACATCACTAAAATGACACCTATAAATATCTACAAAACCCTTGGCGTCATGGATAATGTTTTCATCGGAGCGGATTTCTCCCCTAAGGAGATGCCAAGAATCAATCCATGAAGTGTCGAGCATGAGAAATCTTTGTTGTCTTTCAAGCTTGATTTGAAATTCGAAAGCAACATCTGGTGAGACTATATTTATGCTTTTCAATATCGTTCGTATTAACTGAGAAAAGTAACTTCAACGGGTCTTTTTTTAAGCCCTTTTCAGACCCTCTAAACATGAAAATATTGTCGAGTGATCTTGTTTCCCTTCACGCTCACCAAAATAAAATTTAAAGGCACATCTGTCCGGTAGTAATTTACCCCTTTTTCACTCTGGATGGTCAATTGTACAAATAAAGGTATACTCTAGGAACTTTGGTTCACTAGAAGAGTATTCTCAGGTATAAGTTTAACCCTTTTTCAGGCCCGAGGGACTAAATTTACAAAAAAGGAACCCCCACGGAGTCCATAGTTAATCTCTTTCCAAACTCCCTAAAAGTGAAAATATCACCAAGTGATCTTGTTTCTTCACACTCGTTAAACCAGTCCAGAAGAACATCCATTACAGAGTCAGTTAAGCTCTTTTTAGACTCCTTAAAATTGAAAAGATCGTCGAGTGACCTTGTTCTTTCACACTCGTTAATTGGTTTAGAAAAAAATCTACTGGCATGAGTTTACCCCTTTTTCCAGCTTGTAGATTAAGGAGGAAAAATTTACACCTCAAGAGATTCATCTCATCGGGAGAGTTCTCCTCAACAAATTTCACCTTTTTTGGACTAAGGAGACTAAATCTAGAAAAAGGCAGGGAGTCCATAGTTAAGATTTTTTCAGACTCCTTAAAATTGAAAATATTTCTGAGTGATCTTGTCTTTATCACACTTGTTAAAATGGTTTTGAATAGACATATTTTCGGTGCTAATTTATCCCTTTTTTGAATCGACTAGACTCTCTTCGAAAAAGGTACCCCAGTAGAGTCTTCTTTTGTGCTTTTTCAGACTCTCTAAAAATGAAAAACCACCGAGATTAACTTCTTTGGGCTCGTTTAAAATTACATTAAAGGGAGTTATCATTGTGTCTTGCTAATCACATTCACATTCCTGTGTCTTTTGCCTAATTCCGGCTCCATGTGGCTCTCAACTGAACCTTTGAAGCATGCCTTATGTGCAAGCCTTGTAGAACTTTGCCTCTGCATCTTGACACCTTTACCCATGGAGGAATTTTCCTGAGTGTCCTTTTCCTGCACATTTTTCCTTGCTCTAAGAATCAGTGTGTTCCTTGCGTCTAGAACTAGTATTTTTGTGACACTCGTCCCTCCTTTGTAACATATCATTCTTTTATTATTTTTCAAGCTTTCAAAATATTAAAAAAGACAAAAAAAATCAAATATACCCCAAAAAGAGGATGGGAAAAGTATTTTATTTTTTTGGCAGCACAATGAGTCTCCCTTGGAAAAAGAACATCCTTCCATTTGTTCATCAAGATATGGGATTTAATATGACCTTAGGAAGTTTTTCTCACAACATAGAGTTGTGTCCTCCTCTGTTTGGTTATTCTTCCAAACATATGGAGAGTTTATGTTGCCTCCTACATCATGAACTTATGTTAATGTCATGCTGCCTGAGTCTCATCATTCATCGTGCTATTGTCCAAGGGAAGTTTTACCCAACTTGAGTCGGCCTTTCTACAGTTTTTCTCTTGACCTCATGCTCGACCATCCTTAAAGTCCAATAAAATTCTTTGTTCGAAATCAATGAAGTTCTTTGTGTGATCACTGAGATCCTCTTGTATGTTCCTCGATGAGTCGTCGAAGACCTCTGGGTAGTGAAGTTGTACACTCATATTACACTCCTACCCAAGTTTTGAATATCTTGAAGTTGTTGCTTGAGCTCTAAATACCTCATATCAAGCCATCAGGCGTCATTGACTTCTTGAATATGGATACTATACACGTATATCTTTGATTTTGAGATGTAGATCCATTATGTATTTCTTATGGCTACACTTTATATAGTTATACAACATGGATCTGCAGTGTATTTGATTGGCATCCATGATTTATTTTATCTTGAGAATGGGTATGCCTGCCTTAGTGAGACAATTGTTATTTTTCAAATGACACCTCCTGAACTCTGGTTCCGGGCTCACTTGCTTCATACGTTGGTAAAGATTTGTAATGTATTTCAACCATCAGATGCTCTTCTGACCTCACACATTAGGGGGCATCTGTTATAACCCTAATTTTTACCTAACATGCATACCTAACAACAAGCCATCTTAGTTACTATTTTTTCCAAGATAATATTGAATAACTCTTCTTAAAAACCAAACTTTTGAAGATGTATGCACCCTGCACCACTACTCCCCACGTATGTATTCTATATTCATCACTACTACCCATGTATGTATGCTATATGTACCATTACAACCTGCGTATAACCACAAAAGTTGCAAAAAATAAAAAGTTGCAAGGGAATATGGGCCTTTGGGTAGTTTCCTAACCAATTGACTGCGCATAGCCCATCACCCAAATGAATAACTATATTTTTGGCATATAAAAGAAGATGTTGGAGTCCCATTCCAAGGATAAGCATGAAAGTAGTGAAACTTTGACCATTTCCTAATCCCCCCTTGCCCCAAAAATTTTCAACCACATTGTGAGTTTTGAGCCAAAATTCCCTATTCTTCCCCTTTTTCCTCATCCATAAGCCTATGCCTATTCTATAGAGAGAAGTGTGAGAGAAGAAGGATACATGGAAGCAGTTGGATCTTGGTGAAGAGCAGCCCAAGACTGGGTTCATGGAGCAGTCGTCGATCTCGTTTTGTAGGTGACTTTGTGAGATTAATATAAATAAGTACTTTTCTCGTCCCACCATATGATGTGTTTTATCTTTATGTTCAATTTACATTTTTTTATGACATATAACCCATTAGTTCATATATAGAATGTATGTTTGTAGTTTCTTGTTTGTCTTTTGGTGAATGCAGGTCATCCTTGGGAGGAGATTTGCAGTCGAGAAGCGACCAAACGCATTGGGATCAAGACCGGATGTAGAGTTTAAGGTAAGACTACCGAATCCATTTACTTTGTACATTATAAATGAATGTGGGGTGTTTTCAGGATAGTTGTTAAAAATAGGAGACTTTATATGGTTAGCTCTACCTACACTTTAGAACCCTAGTGTAGTCCATACGGGGGTTTTCCCACTATAGCAAAAATATTAATAACATGGGTACCTTAATAAGAACATTGGTTTGGTTTTTTTATTAGGTCTCCATTTCAACAAGTAAAAGGTATTCCATTAGAGATTCACTTAAATTGTTTATTAGAATTTTTGTTATTTCATTGTCATTTCCAGGTTCGAATGGTTGGAATTTGGAAGAGACAGTTCATTGCAATTGAAATTTTTTCCTTTGAATCATATCGATGTTAGTCCAAGAGTTAGTTTTTATATTACAGAGATTCATGTGTTGATGTGTATCATCGTGTTATTTTATTTCTACATTTATTGTGACCTTATATCTGTTTCCATATTGTACTAATTCTTCCAGTGTTTGGTGAAAATATATGTGTTGGAATTCACCCTTGTTAGGTACTCCAAGGACATAGGGCCATGCACTCTACCATCTCTCTAAATCTTCACTAGAATTCATCCTTGTTATATTCTTGAGTGATGTGGAATTTTTTTCCACTTTCTACCATCATCTCATATTTTCCCTCAATTGAAAAGCATCAAATATATTGCCTTTGCACATTTGACTCCATGCCCAATGAACTGTGGTCTTCATAACTTACCAAACCATTTAAAAAAAAAAGCATTCTAAAAACCTTTATTATACCCACATAAGATCTATCCATTGCCTATGAAATACAACCATCCTTTGAAATGAAATTGGACGAATGAGATTGTAAGAGAGATCCCTCTCTAGGTTTGGAAGGGCTAGCTTCCATCCTGGAGGTACGTTGAACAAGTTACCTTGGTACCTCTATAAATCAATCATAGAAGGATTTACTAAGTGTTAACATTTTTGGTGTTGTTGTCGGGGAAAGAAGTATGAAGTGATCTTCCCTTGGAGAACAACATAGATCCAACTCTTGATGGTAGACAAGAGAGGGAAACAAAATTTGACTATAATCATCTACCTGGTGACTCCATGAAGGAAAAATCTAGTAGTGACTCCAGAATATTAAGATTTCAAAGGTATTTGATTTTGTTTTTGCTCGAAGGTTTTCACCTCTTAACTTTTCTGCACTTTCTGGTTTCCCACATCCAGTACCTCATATGTCAAAATGGGGAGATTTTCTTCCTATCTTTAGAGAGAGGAAAGAGGACAATCTAGTAGATCACCTCATCAAGTTCAATGAGTGCATGGATCAATTAGATATACATCATGAGGATGTATGTATGAATATGTTCATGCACACATTGGATGGTGATGCACGTCAATGGTATTTCTCATTACCTCCTTCCAATATTTCATCCTTGAACAATTTCCACACAATATTAAAGAAACACTGTAAAAGATATTTTTTGTAACAGCCATATATTTCTAAACATCATTAAGTTTCATAAGCAATTTATTTAAGAAAACGAGACAATAACTTCATAGCATAATATTGATTTTCATAACAACAACTTCAGTAACTTAGATTTATCAATAAATATTGAATTCATGGAAGAATGAAATAAATACATAACTTAACAAAGTACCTGGTTCTGATGCTAATTTTTGTTGCCTCTTTGCCTTGCTGCTGCCTTCCTACTACCTGATACACAGATCAACCCTGCCACAAACAAGAAAATAACTACCCAAACCTATTGTCCTCCCTGCCAACTAGGAAAACTACCTAGCTCCAGGATATCTATGGATATCCTGGCCCCTGTGCCAAAAACCTCCAGCAACTCGGTAACTCAACTGATTAAAAGTCACAACCAGGAACTCTCTGCTCACAGCAAATCCCACAGTCCTCTGAATCCTTCCTTTGTCGAATCATCCCCCCACAAAAACATTCCTCCTTCCCTTATTCCTCCTTCACCGACTCATGCAATTAATTCTTCAACCACCCTCCGTGCATGTCCCTTCTCCTACCTTTAATGTTTTATCTTCTCAGGATTCATAGGCTCCCTCTCTGCATACGCAACCATTTTATAACATTTTTCATTGATCTTTTAGATTTATTTCTCAAGTCATTAAATGTGATCTGTAGTTAAATTGTTACTTAGTTAACCACAATTATTTTCTTTAATTAATTTTACTTTATAATATT
>ML794840.1:125441-146282 GCA_009831015.1 Picea engelmannii | reverse complement strand
TGCAACACAAACTCATACATTTCTATGCATTATCATCATATAATGGCATACTATCATTGTTTCAATTTGGTATCCCCGTACCGATACATTTACATCAAGTTTTTTGTTTTTCATTAGAATTAGATTTCATAATATCCCATAATTCATATTCGTCACCCATTCACAAGATTATCATTTAACCAAAATAGATTTCATCATATCCATCATCATTCTAATAGTATTTAAACATTCAACAATTTCACTTTCTCACAATATGTCGCATCATATACATCATCATCAATAACATTGCAGCATTTGTAAAATTTACATTCACATAATAGATCGCATTACATGCATTAACATCAACAACATTTTAAACATTCATTATAGTTCATAAATTTAAAGTTTATGTGTATCACTTAATAGTTTCACTGTGACTAGGAAATAAAGTGTATAGGCCTTAGGTAATCCTAACTGTCTAAATCAAAAGGTAGTGTTACATACACCCCACCTTCGAGAAACATATTCTCGAGGTGGTCAAAATAGCGAGGGATAATCTTGTTGTAGTGTCTCGGCGTCCTCCCAAGTAGCAGATCCTGGACTATACTTGTCCCACTAGACCTTAACTTGGCCTACTAGACGATTTCTGAGCTGTCAGACTCTACGGTCTAGTATGCATAACAGTTCTACCGTGAGGGTCTCCACGTCTGATACCTGTAATTCTTTCCAATTTAGTTTATGTGATTCATCAGCAACATAATGACGTAAAACAGATACATGAAATACATTATGATTTTTATGCAAGTGGGGTGGCAGTACGAGACGATAGGCAACGTGTCCAATTTTCTCTTGGACCCTAAATGGCTCTATAAACCGAGGTGAAAACTTTTTCCCCTTCCCGAACCATATGGTACTCTTATTAGGCCTGATACGAATGAAAACATGGTCCCCCACTTCATAAATTTGGTCGGTCCTGTGTGCATCCGCATAACTTTTCTATCTATCCTGTGCTTCCTTTAGCCTCTACCTGATCTGAATCACCTATTCCTTCATTTCCTGAATCAATTCTGGCCCAACTGTTACTCAGTCTTCTAATCTATCCCAACTCAATGGTGTTCTGCATGGCCTTCCATACAAAGCTTCATATGGTGGCATTCCAATGTAACTATGATAACTGTTATTGTAGGCAAACTCTACCAAAGGTAGGTACTTCTCCCACTGGGTTTGATTATCCATTACATACATCCTAAGAATGTCTTCCATAACTTCATTTACTCTCTCAGTTTGCCCATCTGTTTCAGGATGATAAGATGTGCTTAAGTTCAACTGAGTCCCCAACGCTGACTGTAAACTTGTCCAGAATCTAGAAGTGAACCTGGAGTCCCTATCTGAAATACTCTTCTTAGGTATACCATGCAAACGGATAACCTCGCTTATGAACACTCGTGCCACATCAGTAACATCGTAAGTGTCTCTAACCGAAATGAAATGAGCACTCTTGGTTAAATTATCCACCATCACAAGAAATAAATTGTGTCTATGAGATGTGAGCGGAAACCTTACAACAAAATCCATTAAGATGACTTCCAACTTGGACATACGGACATCATGTGGTTGTAGGAGGCCTACCGGGTGATGGTGATCAACCTTCACTTGTTGACACTCTAGGCATCTAGCAACGAAATGGACTACATCACGCTTCATGCCTACCCAAAAGAAGAGTTTCTTCATCTCCACGTACATCTTCTTCACACCCGGATGTGCGCAATAAAGTTCTCTATGGGCTTCTTTCAGTATGATGCTTTGAATATCCCCATTCTCCGGGATGTACATCCTTCCTCGATATCTCAACAATCCATCTATTTCTAGATTATATCCTTCATAATTTGGGTCTATCTGCCTCCCTCTCTGGAGGTCTGAAGTAACCTTTAAATACCAACTGTCTCCTAGTAGTTGTGTCAACACCTGTTCCCTCAGATTGACCTTTAAGGGTACCAAGGAGAAGATACTGGTCTCCTACTCAAGGGATCTGCGACCACATTTTCCTTTCCCTTTATATATGAAATACCAAAATCGTACTCACTCATAAACTCACTCCATCACCTTTGCCTGGCATTCAGATCTGTTTGAGTGAAGAGATGTTTTAAACTTTGATGGTCTGTCTTGAGCTCAAAATTTCGCCCCACAAGATAGTGCCTCCAATGTTTCAGAGCTAGCATTACAACTACCAACTCTAAATCATGAGTCGCATATAACTCTTCATGATTCTTCAACTTTCTTGACGCATAAGCTATCACTCCTCCATCCTGCATTAGCATGGCCCCCAACCCTTGTTTCGAGGCATCCGTGTAGACCATGAAGTCCTTTTCCATATCTGGCACTTGTAGAATTGGCGCACTAGTTAGTAACCTCTTAAGCTCAATGAATGCACTATCACATTCTTCTGTCCACTCATACCTGATCCCCTTGCATTACAAAGTGGTGATGGGTTTCGCTATTTTTGAGAATCCTTCCACAAATATCCGGTAATAACCCGCTAGCCCCATGAAGCTTCTCACCTCATGGGCATTTTTCAGCACTGGCCATTCCAGAATGGCCTTTACCTTTTCTGGGTCCACCAAGATTCCTTCGCCTAAAATGATGTGACCTAAATAGTGGATCTCTTTCTGGAAGAAGGAACACTTCGACAACTTCCCATACAATTTTTTCTCCCTAAGGCAAGACAACACTATTCTCAAGTGTTCCTCGTGTTCTCTTTCATTCCTGGAATAGATGAGAATGTCATCTAGAAAAACTTGTACAAAACGGTCTAAGTACTTCCAGAATACGTCGTTCATGAGGCTCATGAATATTGTTGGTGCATTGGTCAATCCAAAAGGTACTACAACAAACTCGTAATGTCCAAACCGAGTCCGAAAGGCAGTTTTTGGGATATCACCTTCCTTAATCCTTAACTGATGATACCCAGATCGTAAATCGATCTTTCAGAATACTGTTGCTCCCTTCATCTAATCGAAGAGGTCATCTATTCATGGCATTGGGTACCTATTTTTCACTGTAGCACGGTTCAAGTCCCTGTAGTCTATACACATTCATAAGGATCCATCCTTCTTCTTTACAAAAATTACCGGTGCGCCCCAAGGTGAGACACTGGGCCTTACTAGCCCTAAGTCTAGTAACTCCTTCAACCGCATTTGCAATTCACAAAGTTCCGGCTCCGTCATCTGATACAGAGTCTTGGATATTGGTTCTGCACCAGGTTTTAGATCAATAGTAAAATCAAGCTCCCTCTCCGGAGGTAACCTTGGTAACTCGTTCGGAAAAACATCCTGAAATTTTGGCAAAATCGGGTACTGATCCAATGAGGGTCCCTTCCTTTCTTTCACTGCCTCCACTATATAAATTCGACACCCTTGTCTCAAGCATCGCTTGACCTTCATAGTTGATATAAAGCGTAATGACACTTTTCTCTGTACACCTTGGATCTCTATTGGTCTTCCTTCATCATCAATACAAAGAACCCTCTTCGCGAAACAATCTACCAAAGCTCGATGAGCTGCTAACCAATCCATTCCAATGATTAGGTCATACGCCATAAGAGTGGTGATGTATACCTTCAACCTGGTAGTGCACACTCCTAGTTCTACTATACAATTATCAACACTAGGTCCTACTGCTTGTTTTTCCCCCGAAGCCATCTCGACTTGCTTAAAGTCATCGTGCTCATAGGCTGCCAGCCCACTCTTTTCTAATGCAGATGGTGAAATGAAACTATCTGTCGCACCAGAATAAAAAAAAAAATCTGAACATTAACATGATTTAGCGTACCTGATGACTCCACCATGGTGGATTAATGTTCGGCCTGGCGGTTATTAACCGCTGCGTAAATCTGATGGTTGCTACTTGACCTCCCCATTGGTGCCTTTCCTTCTCTATGCACAAACCCTGATTGTAACTCTGGATAGTCTCGTTCGTAATGGGGTCCTTCACATCTCCAACAGGCAATACGAGATTGAACCGGTGCACTATTATGTGACTGATTCCTAAATGAGTTCCTTCCCCTGGAACCCCTGCTCCTACTAGTTTCTCCCCGAGATGGTCGTGCACCTGTCTGCACCGTTGGCGATGAATGAGATGTTGCACTAGCTGCCATTGAAATCCCTGCAACTACTGTTCTTGGCATGACTCTGTTACCGTAAGGTGGTGGCCTTGAGCCCCCTCCCCTAGGAAATGTCCTCGAGGTCTTTCCTACAAATCCAGGGCGATGCAGAAATGTCAATCTTGTACCCCCTGTTAAGTTCATGTGTTCTTCCACGTAACGCGCATTTTCTACCGCCTCCGCTACTGAAGACGGTTTCCACATCCGCACCATAGCTCTTATCTTCGGGTTCAATCCATAAACGAAGCGCTCTGCCTGTCGCTGGTCATTGTCCATATATGAAACATACTTGACCAGTTCCATAAACCTGATCTTGTATTCTTCTACAGTTCTGTTTCCTTGTACTAAGGCATGAAATGCCCCTACCTGTTGCTCCTCGTAGTATGCTGGTAGATATTTCCTTCGGAACCTTTCCTCAAAAAGTTCCCAAGATACTCTGTCTGGGGTAAGGTGTAGTTGTTTTTCCAAGTTTCCCCACCAGTTCAAGGTGCTATCTCTTAACTGGAAAATTGTGATTTTGCCTTTGAATTGGATGCATAGTCCCTTAAGGAAAAAAACCTTGTCATGCCTTCCAACCATGCTTCCGCGCGTTCACTGGTGCGACCTCCGGCAAACTCCGAAATTTTGATCTTCTGCAACTCTCGCGTGATGTCTTCAGGTGGAAATTCTCCCCTTGAGTTCCTTGATGCTTCTGGATTACCCATTCCAGATGGTGGGGGTTCCACTTCAATCCCTGTTGGTTGGAACCCCTGTAATGTCTCGTTAATGGCTTCCAATGAGCGCAGTATGAGGGCTAGTTTGGGCGATGGTGGTGGTGGTGGTGGTGGTGTTGGTTGTGTTGATGGTGTTGATGGTGTGGGTGGCGTCGGTGGTGCCCATGACGACGCTCCCCTGCCTCGACCCCTTCGAGTCCTGACCATCTTGTATGACTTAACCTGCATCACCCCAAAGTTGTCCGGGTGAGTTTAATGACGTTTCAAATTGGTGTTACTTAAACTTAGAAACAAGGTTATGCGTAAGTTTTCTTTACTTGTCTGTAAACAAACATTACTCCATCAGGGGAATTGGCTAGGTTTGGGTTAGGATTAAGCGTCTAAGCTTGGTCAACATCGAATTTTAAGGTAGATTAACCTTATACTTAAATAAATATTTAATTACTTTAAGTAATTCTTAACCCAATTAACCTTTCATTAATTTTAACTAACATGACCTTTATTTTATGTAAATTATTTATACTAAATTATTCAATTTACTTTAAATTATATATATATATATATATATTTAAAAAAAAACAATAATCGGACACACATGGATTCGGGCGCGCATGGGTTCCATGTACCCGGCTGACTTCATCTAGATTCCTCATTTCTAATCCCAAACATTCTACACATCCTTCCTCGGCCTCCTCCTTTTCATCCACTGGGACTTTCCTCGCATCATTCTTTCTCCTCCACAGATCTGCCTTTTCTCTGTTCAGAGGTTTCTTGAATCTCCCTTGCCATGGCTCACATACTCACCGTTGTTCTGAGCACTTTACTAGCATTGGTTATTGTTGTATATGCTCCAGTTCGTTTTGCAGAAACAAAGTATATTGATATGGCCAATGACAAGATCTAGGACCTGGAGTCCAGTCTCTTTGAAATATTGGGAATCAACCCCCTGTCTGTACACATTGTGGAGCTCGCCCCCAGCTATGGTAAGAGGTGCAATTCAGTCCGCCAGTTGTGCACAGTTTCAGTACCTTCATGAAGAACATGGGGTTATTCGAATGTAGAATTGAAATAAACCTTCCTTACGCTGTGGTAATGAATGGTGATTTCTTCTTTTGAAACAAAATGATTTCCTTGTAATTCCAGCCCTGTACGGATTTTGGTATTTTGCCTTCAATTTATTTCATTTGTATTTATAAATTCAATCATCGGTGTATACCTGTTATTGTATGTGTATATATGTTGTTATATAGGTATACAGGATCGTTCAATTTAAACAATTGAGCCGAAGCGGCTCTTTGGATTTCCCCCAGGAATCACTGGTCAAGATACGACCCATAGGTCTTTCTCATTTCTTCACAGTCTCTGCCTCGGACCTTGCCCAAATTTTCCACAGGAATCCTGTTTATCGGGCTTCAGGGTTTCATAATCCCCAATGTTGAGAATTTCCATCACTTTAAACTCCCGATTACCGATTCACCGATACAACTACCTTCTAGCTTTAGCCCTCCCTTGGCTATGCTTCGGTCCATGTGACCCTGTCCTATATGACCATAGTCCTATTCCCTGTCGGGATTCGTGGTTTTGTGACTTTCGTTGTCACGAATCTCTGTCCTCATAGACTCTCGATTCCCGATATGCCGATGTAGTACTTGTGCGTTATCCCTTCGGGCTAAATTCCTGGTCCATATGACCATTATACCCCAAGGCCACAGCCTTATCCCTTATCGGGGTTTCGGATATCGCAATATCGAATTGCATGAACCTCGTGTCTACGGAATTCCCGATATCCCGATACCCGATGCGCCTCTTCCTTGTACATTCACCCCTTTTCGTCTAGGTCGAGGTCCATGCAACTTGTTCCTATGTGACCATTGCCTTATGGCTCCCCATCGGGGTTTCGGTCCTCCACAAGCAAGAATTTCTTCACTTCAATTTTTGCGATGCCGTTTAGCGTTTACCTTTGGCCAATGAATGGTTAAAATTTCACAAAAATATAAGTTTCCAACACCCCCTTAAATTTTTATTTAAAGTGGGTTATAAATTTTACCTTTGCGAGTTAACTATTAATGAAATCGGGATTCGGGGTTTCCTGTAACAAAGAACCGATGTACATTGAATCACGAAACCCCGATCTCTGATTTCGCGATGTGTTTAACTCTTGATTAAAACGTCAGTTAATTAATCTTTTTTTTTAACGAAGGTTTAAGTGTTAAGTTAATTACGTCGGGCTTTCTGGGTTCGTGAGTTCTCCTGACATGATTTTCTCGTCACTGAGAATCCAGAAATGTCGATCTCCGATGCACGTGTGAGCTCTCTCCTCCACGTCACCACTTCCTCGTCGCTCTATCAGGTATCGCGAAATCGCGAATTCTAATGCAACAATTCCTTTGTATGCAAAAAGCCTGAAATGCCGAACCCCAACTCTTTTAGATCCTTGGACACGCGTCCCTAAAATCGAACGGCTCTGATCGTGTCAGGAAATCGTGGATCACGATTCCATTGTGCAGGAGTTTCACGACTCTGGAAACTCTGATATTCTGAACTCCGACTCTCTGGGATCTCTTGCCACGCGTCCCCACTGATGGACGGTCCTGATCGCCCCTTGCTGTTTCAGGGTTTCGATACCAATGTGCCTATGTCTTCGGACTTTTCGATTTCCCGATACTCTGGTTGGCTGACAACTGGCCCCTCTCGCTAGCGCTATCCTCTCTTTCTGATGTGTGATCAGCTGGCCCCACTCATCGGGGTTTCGGACTTCACGATTTCGAAATGCAAGGATTTCGTGTCCACGAAATCCCCGATACGCCGATTCTCAATTTTTCGATTGGGCCAAAAGTCGATGGTTCTCGATGGTTGCCACCGGTCCCACAGATGGATAGCTTTGATTGTATCGGGATTTTCTCTACAGATTTCCTGACCTCTTGCTCACGGAGTTTTCGACTCTTTTCGGATGACGGACACCTATCCTCCACTCTGGCTCTGGTGGTCCCACAACGCTTACGTCACTGTCGGGATATCGCGGATCACAATTCCCAGCAACGAGGTTTCTTTGTCTTTGAAAAACTCAATTTCCCGATCCCCGACTTCCTGGGACCTCCTGACACGTGTCACGCACAATGGACGATCCTGATCCAATCGGGAAATCACATTTCGCGATTCTACCCTGCATGAGACCTTTACTCCTGGGATCTCCGATATCCCGATTCTCCAATGACTGACCTCCTGTCAGGCTCTATTGGGTGGCACTCATTTTCTGCCACGTGTCCCTCCAATGGACGACCCTGATTACGTCGGGATTTTCTCTACCTGTATCCCTTGAGGGCTTAACTCCCTCGCAACTCCTTGTAGATCCGACGACTGTCGGGTTTTCGCCCAAGATCTGGCGACTCAGATCCATTCTCCCACGTAATAGGCATCTCTCCTTTGGGATAATTGATGATGAAAACGCCACCCTGGGCATGTCCGTTGTCACTAGGATCTTCTCTTTCCTTGGTCCGAAGAGCTAAAATGCTCCTCAATCGCTTTTCGGGACCTCTCTGCACCCACAGGATGCTCCTATGATGACCTCCCTTTATCCTATCGGGAAATCAGACCTTTCAAGGTTGCGGATCACTCCACTCGCGCTTCCCCGATTTTCGATGCTCTAGTCAATGTTGATCGAGTCCACCATATCAGAACTTTTGCTGTCGGGAAATCAACACTTATGGTGTCGTGAGAATTTGCTTCCGTGATTCTCCGATCCCCGATCTGCGATGCCACCTTTCCTCTGCTCACGACAAGGCTTGGCCTTCTGACACCTGTCCTCCACTACAGGCCTTAACCCTATCGGGAAATCGTGTGTCGTAGTATCTCGATATCTGTGGTCGAAGTTCACGGGACTCACAAATACCCGAACTCCGATCTATTAACACCTGTCCTCCACTCGACACGGTGACTGCATGGTTATCGCGTTTCGGGATATCGCGACTTATCCAGTCGTGAGTCTCTTGTCACTGAGAACTCTAAAATGCCGAACCCCGATGCACGTGTGGGCGCTCTCCTCCACGTCACCCCTCCTCATCGCTCTATCGGGTATCACAGGATCATGATTTCTATTGCAACAGTTCCGTTGTATGCGGGAACCCCGAAATGCTGAACCACGACTCCCAGGGATCTCGCACCACGTGTCCCCGTGGTGATCAATGACTCCGATCCTCTCAGGAAATCGCTAATCATGAATTCAACATGCCAAATCCCTGTCTTTGGAATCTCGATTCTCCGATTCACGATCCTTGGGATCTCTTGCCACGTACCCCTGCTGAAATCAACGGTTGAGATCTTTTCGGGAAATCGCTAGTTGCGATTTTAGGCACGAGACTCTTGTCTCTGGGAACTCCGATCCTCCGATGAGCCGAGTCCCGATAACTCTCGGGCTCCTTCCCTGCACGCTAAGGCTTAATCCATGCGGAACTTTCCCATATCTGACGGCGGACAGAACTTCGAAGTTTCTCCTCGGCGAATCCTGACCATCGATTTCTCCTCCTTGAGGATTTCTTCAGATGACTAAAGCTCCTTTCTTCGAACTCGTCCTCGGACACTTGCACTTGCCTCTTCTGCTCGAACCCTTCTTCGATAAAACTCTTGTGCCCTCTTTTGGCAATAGTGCGAAGGTGCTAAACCTCCTGAGCTTATCCACTCTGAATCCTTCAGAGGGACCTTATGCACACTCCTCGCACTCGTCGTTCAACAACTTCTCAAGTATTGAACCCTTTTGACTCTTCGCACTCTCTGCAGCAATAGTCTTTGGCTTCCTCTTCTCAGATTAACAACTGAGACTTCTTCTTCAACCTGTGCACCTCTCTGCATGGCTTCAACAACCCAACTCAACTTTTGGGCGAATGAGAACAAAAGTTCAACTATTGAGCCTTCATCGACGCACTCCTTGCGGATGAATTCGACTGCACTCTTTGCAGGAATCTCCTGGCTCAGATAGAGAAACAATTTAAACTCATTCCATCTCCTCTTCAGACTTCAACTGAAATAGGAAATCACATGCATAGCATATACAAAGAAAATGCATAATAGAAACAAACATTCATGAGCATATCATCAATACACAAAGAATAGACACATAACCATGGATTTGAATCAAAGCTTTCTTCTATTAATCCAAATGCCTGTACATGGGTGTTCTCTACACAGTTCTCTGCTTTCTCTTCTCTTCTCCAGAATGCTTCCAATACTGTTACAATGATACAATGAGGGTGTCTATATCTGTTTTCCCTCCTTCCATCTAAAACTGTCTAATCTAGAAAATAAATCCTACCTACCTGCATTAACTAGATTAAATTCCTTCTTATCTACTTCAGACAAGAGCGTATGGCTCGAGGTCTGATACAACATACAAAAGGCGCTCCTTCATAAAGGATTCATTTAAAGTTTTGCACTTCATTTTCAAAAAGTTTTCAAAGAAATATGTCATGTGTTAAAACACATGTGCTGGCTCCACGCTCGCTTTGGGTATTTGCGATGCTCCTGCATCATACTCCTCGGCTTGAAAACTTTCATGGGCTCCTGTCCATGAGCTCATGCATAGTCTTTCCATGCTTCTGAATCTCTGCTTCACTTTCCCAGCTGGCATCTTCCACTGGATGGTTCTTCCATTTGACCAGATACTCATAGTATTCCTTTCGCCTGGTCTTTTTTCTTACCCTCTTGTCAAGTATACGCTTCATCTGTGGCTTTTCTGCAATCGGCATCTGATTCTACCACTGGATCTCTGGTTGTTCATCACTTCTAGTTCCTGCTTCCTCAGAATTATAGGGATATAATTCCAAGACATTGAATGTCGGAGATATTTTGATGTCTTCCGACAACTCAATCTCATAAGCATTTTCTCCCAATTTCTTCAGGACTCTGCATGGTCCAATTTTCTTCATTTTCAGCTTGTTGTATGTTCCTCTCGGGAACCTTTCCTTTCTCAGATGTGCCAGAACTAGATCACCAACTTCAAATTGAAGCTGTCTCCGATGCTGATCTGCTCTACGCTTATATTCCTGGTTTGATTTCAGCAATCGCTGCTTCACCCTGCTGTGAAGTTCTGCCATCGCCTCTACGAATTCTTCAGCACTTACGCTCTTGGTCATTATCTTCTCTGAATACCTCAGTTTAGATACTCCTCTTGGTTGCCTGCCATATACAATTTCAAATGCACTTTTGCCTGTGCTTCTATTCACTGAGTCATTATACGCAAACTCTGCCTGTGGCAACACATTGTCCCAACTGTTGTGTTCCTCTGTCACTAAGCTTCTGAGTAAATCTCCCAGACTTCTATTCACCACCTATGTTTTCCCATCTGTCTGAGGATGATAGGCTGAACTAAACATCAAGTTAGTTCCCATCTTCTTCTAGAGTGTCCTCCAGAAATGTCCAATGAATTTCATATTCCTGTCCGATACTATGCTTCTGGGTAAACCATGAAGTCTAACGATCTCCCTGAAAAACAAGTTTGCGATATGAGTCGCATCGCTGGTCTTATGGCATGGAATAAAATGTGCCATTTTTGAAAACCTTTCGACCACCACGAAGATCGAATCATGTCCTCTTTGCATCCTTGGTAATCCTAGTACGAAATCCATGCTGATTTCATCCCACAGCTTCTCTGGTATGGGTAAGGATTGATAGAATCCCACATTCTTCTTCCGACCCTTTGAATGTTGACAAATTATACACCTGTCAAAAAAATTCTTGACATCTTCTCGCATCCTCGGCCAAAAATATGCTTCACTCAGCTTTGCAAATGTCTTATCATGGCCAAAATGTCCTGCCAATCCTCCATTGTGCTTCTCTTTTAGCAGATTCTCCCTCATGGAGAAATTTGGAATACATAGTTGATTGCCTATAAATAACAATCCGTTTTGGATCATGTAATCCATCCATGGGATTCTGTCTCTGAGAACTGGATTCTCAGCTGCCTCATATGCCTTTGCAAAATCTGGATCACCTGCATACATGTCCTTCAGATTTTCAAAACCCAATGTTTTGACTTGGAACTCCTGCAGTAACAAGCATTTCCTGCTCAAAGCATCAGCCACTTTGTTCGCAGTACCTGAAATGTGTTTAATTACAAATGTAAAATTCTGCATATACTCTACCCATTTAGCATGTTTCTGATTCGACTTCTCTTGTTGAGTCACAAACTGCAATGCATGATTATCATTGTACAAGATAACTTCCTTTGGAATTAAATAATGCCTCCACTTCTTCAAGCCTGACTGATGGCATACAAATCTTTATCATATGTGGAGTACTTTACTTTTGCTTCATCCAGCTTCTCACTGAAATATACGATAGGTCTGTCCTCCTGGCTCAAGACCACTCCTATGGCAAAGCCACTTGCATCGCATTTCACCTAGAATACCTTTGTAAAATTCGGCAATACCAAGATCGGTTGTTCTGTGATCTTTCACTTCAACAGATTGAAGCTTTTCTCTGCCTCTTCAGTCCAATGAAAATATTTATGTATTTTCTTGACTGTGTCCATCATTGTTGTGCTAATTCCACTAAAATTCCTGATGAATTTCTTGTAGAAACTAGCTAGTCCACGAAAACTTCTCACCTCGAAAACATTTCTTGGTGATGGCCAATTTTTAATTACCTCCACTTTACATGGATCCATCTTCAATTCATTTTCCGATATGACAAACCCCAAGTAAATGAGTTATGTCTTCATAAATGAAGATTTCCTCATGTTGATCAACAACTTCTCTTGCTGTAGTTTCCTGATTACTACAGCTAGATTCTTCAGATGCTCTTCTTTTGATTTGCTGAAAATAAATATGTCATCTAAATAAACAATGAAAAACTTACCAATGAATTCCTTCAGCACTTCGTTCATCAGCCTCATAAATGTGCTCAGTGCATTCGTGAAGCCAAATGGCATGACTAGCCACTCATACAATCCTTCGTTGGTCTTGAATGATGTTTTCCACTCATCGCCTTCCCTCATGTGAATCTGATGATATCCGCTTTTCAAATCAACTTTTGAAAAAAAAATTGCTCCACTTAAGAAATCCATCAAGTCATCCATCCATGGCAATGGGAACCTGTACCTGATGGTTATCTTGTTAATGGCTTTGGAGTCTGTACACATTCTCCAACCTCCATCTTTCTTTGGACTCAGTACCATTGGAACGACACACGAAGTTAAACTTTCCCTGACTAGTCCTTTATCCAGTAGTTTATGCACTTGCCTTTTAACTTCTTCATTCTCCTGCAGCGTCAACCTGTACGCAGCTTTATTCAGCAAACTGGCTCCTGGTATGAGGTCTATGTGATGACTCACACTCCTCATCGGCGACAACGAATGAGGTAATTCGTCTACCACTATGTCAGCGAACTCCTCCAACAGTTCCTGAACTTCTTCTGGCAAATCATCCACTCTTGTGCTAGCCAAAACAACTCTTGGTTTCCTGACCACAAAGAATTGTGGATCTTCCTTCTTCTTTACTTCTACCAGAAGTTCCTTCCCACTCATGAGAAGTATAGTATTTCTCGGCTCTGGTTTTACTTCTTCTTCTTTAATTGGAAGTAACATATGCGTCCTCCCATTCTTCTCTAGAGTATACATGTTCCTCTTCCCATCATGAACTACGTTCTTGTCACACTGCCATGGTCTGCCTAGCAATAAGTGACATACATCCATAGGAATAACATCACAGATAATTTTATCATTATATCCTCCTATCTTGATGTCAACTAAGCATTGTTTGGTGACATTTAGCTGATGTCCCTTTTGTAGCCATGAGACTCTGTATGGACTTGGATGATCAGTCATCTCCAATTCTAGTTTCTCCACCATCTCGATTGAAATGAGATTGTCTGTGCTACCGCTATCCACGATAACCTTGCACACCCTATCTTTGGTTTTGCATGCAGTTCTAAACAACCTGTTTCTTTGTGTTGTGTCCTCCACCTCCTTCTCAGGTGTTAAGAGAACCTTTCACATCATCAACGACCTTCCATCTTCTGCGTCTTCTGCCTCAACATTTCGCCTCTGTGCTTCGGCGATGTAAGATTCTCCTCTGTCCCTTTTTCTATCTGGACAATCAACTGTTTTATGTCCATCCTTTCCACACGTGAAGCATGTGATGACTCCACCTCTGCCTCTTCCTCTACCTCTGGTACGAGGAAAAGTGTTGTTGTCAGTGTATCCTCCTCTCTGTTCTGTTTGTTTCCTTCTTTGTTTAGTGTGCTGGTCTCGCTGAGAAATTCCACCTCTTTCTATTCTAGTTTGAGGCTTTTTCCAGTCGTCCCTAGACTTATGGAACCTATCCTGAGAAAATGAATTATCTTTTGGCTAGCTCCTACCTCGGCCCTGTTGTGATGACTTACGGCTTAACTTTTTTTCGTCTTTCAATGCCATCTGATACACATCCTCCACCGTTCTGATGGTTGTCATACTCATCTCATCCTGGATATCGTATCTTAAGCCATTCATATACCTAGAAAATTTTTCATCATCGCTCTCCCGATGACCTTCTCTGATATTGAGCTTGTAGAATTCTTCAGTGTACTCCTTTACTGTCATCAACTTCTATCTCAGGTTCTGCATTCTCCTGAACAATGTGATTTGATAATCCCTCGGGATGAATTTTTCCTTCATCTTCGCAATCGTTCAATCCCAGCTTTTGATCTTTTGCTTGCCCTTGGAATGTCTATCTGCTTGAAGCTCATCCCACCATAAGGCTGCATGTCCCTTCAACTTTGTGACAGCATGCCTGACCTTTTTATCCTCTTAGATATCCTCATAATCGAAGTAGGTGTCAAGAGCCCTGATCCAATCTAACAACTCTTTTGCATCCAGACTTCCTTCGTAAGCTGGAATGTCCATGTTTGTCTTTGAACTCATCCAGGCAATAGCTTTAATTAATCGCTCATTAGCTGCATCTTCAGCTGCAACTTCTCCTTGTGGATCAGCTTCAACTTTGCCTTCGGAGTCACTCAGATCTCCAGCACTGGTTGTGCATCTCTGCACTGCTTCCATATCTTCCAATCTCGCTCGGAGATCACGTATCTGCCGCTTCATTTCTAGATTCTGTGCTGGCATGCCTCTTCTCCTCACCTCCCCATCTTCTGGGTCAGGTGACTGCCTCTCCCTTCTGGGTGGCATGGAGAAATTCTCTTTCTCTCTGCTATAGAAAACAAAGAGTCAATCCCCGCTCTGATACCACTCTGATGCAAACGCCACCCTGGGCACGTCCACTGTCACCAGGACCTTCTCTTTCCTCGGCCCGAAGAGATGAAATGCTCCTCAATCCCTTTTTGGGACCTCTCTTCACCCACAGGATGCTCCTCTGATGACCTCCCTTTATCCTATCAAGAAATCGGACCTTTCAAGGTCACGGATCACTCCACTTGCGCTTCCCCGATTTCCGATGCTCTAGTCAATGCTGACCGAGTCCACCATATCAGAACTTTCGCTATCGGGAAATCGATACTTATGGTGTCGTGAGAATTTGCTTCCATGATTCTCCGATCCCCGATTTGTGATGCCACCTGTCCTCTACTCACGGCAAGGCTTGGCCTTATGACACCTGTCCTCTACTACAGGCCTTAACCCTATCGGGAAATAGTGTGTCGAAGTATCATGATTTTTGTGGTCGAAGTTCACGAGACTCACAAATACCTGAACTCCGATCTATTAACACCTGTCCTCCACTCGACATGGTGACTGCGTGGTTATCATGTTTCTGGATATCATGACTTATCCAGTCGTGAGTCTCTCGTCATCGAGAACTCTAAAATGTTGAACCTCGATGCACGTGTGGGCACTCTCCTCCACGTCGCCCCTCCTCGTCGCGCTATCGGGTATCGTGGTATCGCGATTTCTATTGCAACAGTTTCGTTGTATGCGGGAACCCCGAAATGCCGAACCCTGACTCGCCGAGATCTCGCGCCATGTGTCCCCATGGTGATTAACAAATCTGATCCTCTCAGGAAATAGCTAATCACTAATTCAATGTGCCAAGTCCCTGTCTCTGAAATCCCGATTCTCCGATTCACGATCCTTGGGATATCTTTCCACGTATCCCTACTGAAATCAACGATTGAGATCTTTTCAGGAAATCACTGGTCGCAATTTTAGGCACGAGACTCTTGTCTCTGGGAACTCCAATCCTCCGATGATCCGAGTCCTGATAACTCCTGGACTCCTTCCCTACGCGCTAAGGATTAACCCGTGCACAACTTTCCCATATCTGACGGTGGACGGAACTTCACAGTTTCTCCTCGGTGAATCCTGACCGTCGATTTCTCCTCCTTGAGGATTTCTTCAGACGACTAAATCTCTTTTCTTCGAACTCGTCCTCTGACACTTGCACTTGCCTCTCCTTCTCGGACCCTTCTTCGATAAAACTCTTGTGCCCTCTTTTGGAAATAGTGTGAAGGTGCTAAACCTCCTGAGCTTATCCACTATGACTCCTTCAAAGGGACCTTATGCGCACTCCTCGCGCTCGTCGTTCAACAACTTCTCAAGTATTGAACCCTTCTGACTCTATGCACTCTCTGCAGCAACAGTCTTTGCCTTCCTCTTCTCAGATTAACAATTGAGACTTCTTCTTCAGCCTGCACACCTCTCTGTACGGCTTCAACAAACCAACTCAACTTCTGGGCGAATGAGAACAAAATTTCAACTACTGAGCCTTCATCGATGCACTCCTTGCGGATGAATTCGACTGCACTCTTTCCAGGAATCTCCTGGCTCAGATAGAGAAACAATTGAAACTCATTCCATCTCATCTTTAGACTTCAACTGAAACAGGAAATCACATCCATAGCATATACAAAGAAAATGCATAAAATAAATAAACATTCATGAGCATATCATCAATACACAAAGAATAGACACATAACCATGGATTTGAATCAAAGCTTTCTTCTATTAATCCAAATGCCTGTACATGGGTGTTCTCTACTTGCTCTGCTCTTCTCCAGAATGCTTCCAATACTGTTACAATGATACAATGAGGGTGCCTATATCTGTTTTCCCTCCTTCCATCTAAAACTGTCTAATATAGAAAATAAATCCTACCTACCTACATTAACTAGATTAAATGCCTTCTTATCTACTTCAGACAAGAGTGTATGGCTCAAGGTCCGATACAACATACAAAAGGTGCTCCTTCATAAAGGATTCATTTAAAGTTTGGCACTTCATTTTCAAAAAGTTTTCAAAGAAATATGTCATGTGTTAAAACACATGCACTGGCTCCACGCTCGCTTTGGGTATTTGCGATGCTCCTGCATCAATCGATTAGTTGCATAAAACATTACGTAATGTTAAAATTGCTTTCTTGGCAAGGTTAAAATTTGTATGGGTCTATAGTTCCTAGGATTCTTCATTATTTAAAATTTCACTGATGTTAGTACAGGCAACTAGTTTACACTATTCCCGTGCGATACAAATCTTCTAAATTTCCTTTTCCGACTGTGCATTAGCAGTTCCTTACTTAGGCAAGTTCGAGGTGAAGTAGGCCTTTCCCAGGTCTTGCGAATATCCTCTTGCATTTTATTTAGTGTAGTTCGTGTAGTTATTAATTCTTACCAACTTCAAGCCTTAGACAGAAGTTTCCCTCGACATTTTCATCGATTTCAGGTGTCTAATTTACCCGAAACTTCATTGACAAGTATTTCTCAATAAAATTAAGTTATCATCTCTGTTTTTTGTGCTTAATAGCTTTATTCAGGCTGCTTTAAGGGTAGCCATTTTGTGGGAAGTGATCCTTCCAACTATCTGGTTTTCTGCCACTATTTTAAAGGCATTCCTTTGAATATTCAGACTAAAACTGTAGTGACCATACATGATCCAATTAAAGGGTTTTGCCTAAAGTGGTTACTTGTGATATATCTCTGAGATCATTTACTTGGATAACTTAGGGTACTACCTAAGTATATTTTCGGATACTGTATCAGTCCTATTGGGTCAGACTGAACATGTTTTGTTTGTAGTTTAAGCGTGGTTGGAGTTAACACTCGGGGTTTTGGCCCGTAGGCCCAGATGTCGAACTAAGACGCTCTGATACCATATGTAACAGCCATATATTTCTAAACATCATTAAGTTTGATAAGCAATTTATTTAAGAAACTGAGACAATAACTTCATAGCATAATATTGATTTTCATAACAACAACTTCAGTAACTTAGATTTATCAATAAATACCGAATTCATGGCAGAATGAAATAAATACATAACTTAACAAAGTACCTGGTTCTGATGTTAATTTCTGTTGCCTCTTTGCCTTGTTGTTGCCTTCCTACTACCTGATACACAGATCAACCCTGCCACAAACAAGAAAATAACTGCCCAAACTTACTGTCCTCCCTGCCAACTAGGAAAACTACCTAGCTCCAGGGTATTTATGGATATCCTGGCCCCCGTGCCCAAAACCTCTAGCAACTCGGTGCCTCAACTGATTAAAAGTCACAACCAGGAACTCTCTGCTCACAACAAATTCCACAGTCCTTCAAATCCTTCCTCCGTCGAATCATCCCCCCACGAAAACCTTCCTCCTTCCCTTATTCCTCCTTCACCGACTCATGCAGTTACTTCTTCAACCACCCTCCGTGCATGTCCCTTCTCCTCCCTTTAATGTTTTATCTTCTTGGGATTCATAGGCTCCCTCTCTGCATACGCAACCATTTTATAACATTTTTCATTGATCTTTTATATTTATTTCTCAGGTCATTAAATGTGATCTGTAGTTAAATTGTTACTTAGTTAACCACAATTATTTTCTTTAATTAATTTTACTTTATAATCTTTAAATATTTATTTAACTAGGGTCATTACATTTTTTAGATGAGTTTTTATTTGAATATTGTTGTGAGAAATATGAATTGAATGATGATATTGGAGATATACATAGAAAATAAATTTCCCTTCAAGATGATATGTTTTCCCACAAACATGAAATAGAAATGAATAATGAAGAGGATGAAAGTTTTCCTACTACAATTATTTTTTATTGTTATAAATATGAAAATTTGATTGCTATATCCATAAAACATGAGGATTAAATATCTTTTGGTCAAACAACACTTGAAATCAGTGAAAGCATCCCACAACTTTCAGATTTGTAGACATAAGTAATTTGCAGCAATCATGAGGAACTGAATTTGCAGAGACCATTTATTTTCAAGATGGAACAATAGGAAGACTGTAAGTATGATTGTGATCTTGGTTTCGAAGATCCAACGACAATATTACTAGTCATATCTTTCAGATTCTCTAAATTTTTTATATTTTATCATATCACTAGCACTTGTGGGTGAGAATGATTTCCTAAAGGATTTTTTATGGCTATGGTTATGTTTTTGTTATTATCTTATAATTAGTGGCAGAAAGAGGATTATTTTAGTCATGAAGCTACTTGTACTATTACATTGGAAATGTGACTTTACTTGATCCAACAACATATAGTTGATTAGAGTAGGAGTGTGCATGAATAATCTTAGTATCTGAGTATTTGTTTTATGTTTTCAATAAATAAGTAGAGTTTCTCTCGGTATATCAGGATATCACAAAATGTAAATATCATATCTTTAAGGTTTGAAAATGATTGTTTTCACATTCCATATGAATCCATAGCCCAATGGATAAGGAAATTGGAACTACTAAGTTCTTGGATCCTCCCAAGGAGGTCCCCATCCCCTGTGGAGCCATATGTTAACACATAAAATTGATCATGTAAAGGAGGATTTATGGTTTTAAGAGCCTACATTTAAGCATACCTCCTAGTATTATTTCATACCATCAATTAAAATCCTCCTTAGAGTATGCAAGCTATAGTTGACTTGGAGTTGCGAACTAGTTAAGGAAGAGGGTTGTAGGTTGGATAGGTTGCAAGGATCTTGGTGAAAATTCAAAATTACCAGTATCAACCTCATAGCCATCAGGTACTCCATGAAATTTTTTGTCTTGTTTGGAGGTCAATAAATGTTTGGCTACTTTATTTTCCTTTGGTGTTATGAAATGGCTTAGGCGCTATGAATTTAGACAGGTGCCACGAAATGCACTACTAAATGCGCTACAAAAGGTGCTGCTAAAACTCAGTTCTAGGACTGTTGAACTGGTATTTTTGACCAATTGACTTCCATGAGGATTTTCAGGTGAACCAAGATGAATTTTACAAATCCCAACGAGTTTATTGTCAAGAAAGGACCCAATAACATTAACCTCTTTCAATTTTCACACAAGTGTCACGGATTGGGATATTCGAAGGAATATTTGAGCCCTATTTTTTAAGTTTTCATGATTTCATATTTGAGACATGTTTTTGAGACACATATTATGGGAAACTAGAGATGGATTTCGAGAAACCAAGAGGGATTTTTATTTAGAACAAGATTATATACAAAAAATGTTCTCAAATTTTACACAACTGTTATATTTTGAGAATTAAAAGTGGAATTTTGAAGCCTGGTTTTCAAAATTTCATCTCCTGAAAAGCAGGAAGTCAGTTAAAACATGTCATTTTCTATTTGTAGTTATTCTATTATGGGAAAGGGGTTGGAGTTTGAATTGGTGATATGGAAAGGACCTATATTTCTATATATCCATTGTACAAGAGGAAAGGAGGGTTGGATTCATGATCCAAGAGAGGCTAGAGCTGGAGGAGTAGTCTAGTTTCACAATTGTAGGCCTGAGGGCCTATTGTAATTATGATTTATTCCATTAGAGATTCACTTAAATTGTTTATCAGACTTTTTGTTCTTTCATTATCATTTCTTCTTGTCATTTTCCTTGAATAGAATTACAGGTGTTGAAGATCAATGTTTTTTCATGATCAGGAGATTCATGAGTTGTAGTTATTGCCTCCTTGCATGATTTCTATTATAATAATATTTGGGTCATTTTAGTAGAGAGTATCTTTTCTTAATGATTTTTCTTCTTTTTGTTATCCTCCTTATACCTTCATCTATCAATTATAACTTTTTTTATCGGATAGGTA
>ML794840.1:59696-122827 GCA_009831015.1 Picea engelmannii | reverse complement strand
TCAACATAATTACAGTAACAATTTGTAAAAGAAAAACTCCAAGCAAATAACTAGTAGTACATCTGAAAGAGTTTTCATCCTTATGAGAAGGAATATAAGGTGGGCATTTAGAATTTTATTACAAGTGATGAGGTATTACTCTTCAAACAGAGGTAAGAGGATACCCAAAATGTTGGGAAGATAATTCAAATGTTGAGAAGACAAAAAGGGTTAAATTGCATGGTAAGGGATGCTTGAATTTGTTGGGTAAGTAATGCATGAAATTCTAGAGGAAATAAAAACATTTTAAAATATGGAAGAGGCTCCCAAAGTCTCTGGGTGTAAGCACGAAATTGTAGGGGAAAGAAAAACATTTTAAAATGTGGAAGAGGCTCCCAAATTCGTTGGGTGTAAGGACAAAATTGTAGAGGAAAGAAAAACGTTTTAGATTCTAGAAGAGGGTCCAAAAGTCATTGGGTGTTAGCATGAAATTTCAAAGGAAAGAAAAATGTTTTAAAATCTTGAAGAGGCTCCCAAATTCATTGGGTGTAAGCACAAAATTGCAAAGAAAGATGAAGGTTTTCAATGGGTAGAGAGAGAGGGGTGACAAAAGTACCCTGGGTCTCCAACTCGTAGAGAAAAAGCCCACAATTATTAAAAATAAAAACAGAGAGGGAAATCAAATGTAGAGGAAGATTATGCCAAAAAAATGTTTTGAATGAAGGAAAAACGCAGAGAGTTTATGCCCAAAACATTGTTGTGAAAAACTAAAATCATGGAGAGAGATTATGTCCAAAATTATTGTGAATGAAGGAAAAGCGCAGAGAGGGAGAAATGCCAAGAGGCTTTCCAACACAATATCTGGAATTGACCCATCGTTGGGTTGGGAGAAATCAATTTTGGGAGCAAAGATAAAATTTAATGGGTGAAGGTTCCATTAAAACACAGATGTAACAAACGATTCAGAGCATGGGTTTCGCCAAGGAGGAAATGAGTTAGATAAGCAAGGATCAATCCATTAGATCTCAAGGCAAGGGTTTTTCCAGGGAGAAAACGAAAAAATAATGCAATGATGAAAGCATAATGCTGGGAAAATTTCTCATGGAGAAATGAATAAAAAGACATATTACCACAATGACATGCTTAATTAAATCTCAATAAAAATATAAAACCTTGAATGAAATTTCCTAGAAATGCATATGCAACAGAATTAAACTACATTTTAAATTGAAACTTAATGAGAACAATCTCAGTTTAGGATTACCGTAACCGGAGATGAAGAATCCCAAATTTTTATTTCGTGCTTGCGCTCCCTCCTGTCTCTCGCCTGCTAAGTTTAAGACCTGACCGATACCTCCCAACCAACGCTAGGGGTACTCTTCTTCGCCCCTAGCCTCCCGGGCCGCAAACGAGCCATGCACAAAAAACTAGAGAAAAATCTAGCTCCCAACTCCCCTCGCAAGTTCGAGCTACCACTTTATTTTTCGAGCTGGGTATCCCAACTCCCACAAGAAAAATCAGTCAAATAAATTATGGCAGCATAAATTTACACATACCAGTCATGATCCTCTTTTCCTCTTTACCAATTGATTTATAGAAGTTTTCTTCAAGACACCATGCTTTTTCACATTTAATTGACCTTTTCATTAATAAATTTTAGAGAACACCATCCTTGTTTTTGTTTGCACAAATAACATGGTTGAATATGAGGCATTAGTGTTGGGATTGAAGTCTCTGAAATAAATGGGTGACAGAATGATAGTTGTACATGGATTTTCCGAGTTGATTATAAATTAAGTAAAGGGTATATATCAAGCAAAGCATCCTAGATTATGAGTATATAGGAACATAGTTCTTGACCTTCTTGAAGAATTTTCAGAATATAGTCTCTTAGTGAGTCCAAGGGGGAAGAATCAGATTGTTGATGCTCTAGCCACTTCAGCCTCAGTTTTCAAAATTCCATTTTTTTCTAAAAGAGGATATGAGATTGAGGTCAAACACAATCCAACAGTGCTTGATAATATTAAGTACTGGCAGGTTTTTGAAGATGAAAAACAAATAGAAAGTTTCCTTAAGATGGATGGTGAATTTGCAAATTTGAACATTGATGAGGAATATTGTTGTGAAGAAGAAGATGCAGTTGCGTTCTCAAATGATGGCTATTTCAAGAATCATATTACTAGTAAGGATATAATGCAATTAAAAAATAACATCATTCCCAAAGTCCTCATCCCATTAGAAAACTCTTTGACAACAATGATGTTGCAGGAGTCCTAAAATTACTGTAAATGATGGATATGTTGAAGAGAACAACATTGGGACTCGAGAATATCCCAATATCATCAAGCTATCTAGGACACTTATCCCAGAGGTCAAGCAAATGTATTCCAATTTAATGAAATAATTTCTTGATGTGTTCGCATGGAGTTATGAAGTGCTAAAGGTTTATGATACTAAGGTGATTCAACATGTGATTCCAATCAAGACGGATCATAAACATTTCAAGAATAAATTAAGAATAATTAACCCTTTGTTGTTTCCCTTGATTGAAATAAATATAAAAAATTTGTTTGAAGCCAAGATAATAGTGTCTCTGAGATTTTATAAGTGGGTGGAAAATCCTATACCTGTCAAAAAGAAAAGTGGAGAGATCGGATTATGTGTAGACTTTAGAAATATGAACAGGGTATCTCTCAAGGACAATTAACCACTACCTAATATCGATCAAATTTTTCATAAGGTGGTTGGTTCTGAAAAAAATATCAATGGTGGATGGTTTCTCTTGGTACAATCAAATCATGTTGCACCCTGATGATTAAGAAAAGACTACCTTTACAACAACATGGGGCACCTTCATGTATGCAAAAATTCCTTTTGGGATCATGAATGTAGGAGAAAATTTTAAAAGGGCTATGGATATAGTCTTTGCTGATGAGAAAGATAAATTTATTGTTATTTACTTAGATGATATCACTTTATATTTAGTTTCTAATGAAGAACATTTTAACATTTAAGGAGGGATTTTAAAAAATGTAGGAAGTTTGGAATTTCATTAAACCCCAAGAGGTCTAATTTTGGCATGGAAGAAGGAAAGTTGTGTGTTCACATTATTTCAAAGGAGGGAATAAAGATAGACCCCAATAGAGTTGAGGGGATCCTTAAAATTGGCACACCTAGAAGTAAGAAAGAAGTGCAATCTTTCTTAGGGAAAGTAAATTTTCTGAGGAGATTCGTCCCTAACCTGGATGAAATCATAAATCATATTACTAAAATGCTCAAAAAGGGAAGTGAGATAAAGTGGACTCTTGAAGCCCCATTGTTGGCCAATCCCAATTTTGCAAAGGACTTTATATTGTTCTCCTTTTCCTCAGAACACACCATTGTTGGTGTTTTATTACAAAAGGATGAACATAATTTTGAGAGGCCTATAGCATACTACAAGAAGACATTGAGAGATTTCCCATTAAATTATTATATCATGGAAAAACAATCTTATGCATTGGTCAAGTCTGTAAAGGAGTTTATAATTTATATCTTGCATTCTCATATTGTTTCTTATGTGCCTAACATTTCTGTGAAGGACATTTTGACTCAGCCTGATCCTAAGGGTAAAAGGGGCAAGTGAATAGTTGTGTTGCTAGAGTATGACCTTGATATTAAACCTACAAAGTTGATCAACGGGCACAGACTTTCAAACTTGATGGCACAGTCAAATTGTTAACTCTTGGGAATTAATTTCATTCCTGATTTCAACAAATTTAGGAGAGGAAAAGACCCCTCTGGTATATCAAAAATTCTGTGAATCGGCATGGTATGTTGATATTATTTATGTGTTGAATAATTTACAGGCTCCTCTTGAATCAAGCAAAACCAAGGCGAGGTTTTTGAAACTAAAAGAAACCAAATTTTGCATTCTAAACCAAGCTCTATATTGGAAGGATTCAGGTGGGATATTGTTGAGTTGTTTGTTGGATGAAGAGGTAGAAAAGACCATCTGAGAATTTCATAAAGGTGATTGTGGAGGGAACAATTATTTGAAAACTACTATGAACAAAATATTGAGGGAAGGTTTCTATTGGACTAGCATTTTTTCTTATGTTTACAAAGAAATTTCAAGCTGTCATGAATGCCAATTTTTTTATGGAAAGAGGAAACTGCAACCTTTTCCCTTGAAACCTATCTCTGTTGAAGAACCTTTTAGAAAATGGGGCCTTGATTTCATAGGAGAAATTAATCCACAATCCTCAACTCAACACAAGTGGATACTGACAACCACATATTACTTCACCAAGTGGATTGAAGCAGTCCCTACAAGGGAAGCCATAGATATTGTTTTCATTTAGTTTTTGGAAAACAATATTTTTTCTAGATTTGGTTGTCCCATCAAAATCATTACAAACAATGCAACAACATTCAAGTCCAAAAGGATGGAAATTTTTTGCAGTGATTACAATATAACTCTTGGCCATTCCACCGCTTATTACCCTCAAGGTAAAGGTTTGGCTGAATCATCCAATAAAATTTTGACCAGAATTATCAAGAAATTGTTGCAAGATAACAAAAAATATTGGCACAAGAAGCTTATACATGCACTTTGGGATGACAATATGACTACTAAAAGGTTTATTGCTACTTCACCTTTCCAAATTGTGTATGGAACAGAGCCAATTTTTCCTACTTCATTAGGATTGCCAGTGATGAGATTGGTACATGAGCAAGATGATGAACCCGATGCCACTCAAAGGAGGAAAAATGAACTAATAAATGTTCAACAAACAAGAGAGAAAGTCGTAAACAACTCTCAACTACACCAAGATAGGATTAAAAATTATTTTGACAGGCATACTAAGGAGGATGATTTCAAAATAGGGGATTTGGTGTTGAAATGGGATGCCAAGATTGAAGACAAAGGAAAGAATGGAAAATTTGACCATCTGTGGATGGGACCATTCAAAATTGTGGAATACCATTGAAATAATGCCTATCTACTACATGAACATAATGGATATCTCATTGGTGGAGGACCTATGAATGGCAGGTTTCTCAACCATTACCTCAGTTAAAGAAATTTTCACTCGTTCCATTTCATTGTATATAACCATTTTGTTTTTTCAGTTGAGGCAATTAAAATCAAATCAACAGAAATTGAAGCCCAAAGTAAAGGCCCTAAGTTTATGTTGAGTATAATTTGAGTTATGTCAATGGAATTTTGTGAATAAGATGTTGATCGATTTAGTTGCATGAGTGAAATCAATACCAATTGGTGGGAACTTGGTCTTTTTTTATTTGTTACCTCGTTGGGAGGATATCATCCCCAGTTGGAGCCCATGTTAGTCAACATTAATTTTTTTTATGTGAAATCAAGATTTCAGAATCTAGCGGGATCCTAAACCAGTTTGGAAGCTCGATAAAGTAGGAAAGTGGATCAATATTGCAGGAATAGGATAAATATGATAGGAGAACTAAGTTGATGGGGCCTGATGCACTGTAGATCGTGAAATATCAATATCAATGGTCGGGGATGATTTCGAGGGGAAAAGATGCATGGGGGTTAATTTTGGAGAGTGGACCTGAAATTTAAACTATGGTTTTCATTCAGGTGTATGTGGTGCCACCAGGTGCATTTCAGGGTGAAAAGTGGGTTGTCCCAAACCACTTTCTCATTCCCCCCAAAAGAGAAAAAGTATAAAAGGGTGGTGGATCGTTTATTTTATTTTATTTTGAATGTTGGACCATTAAAACCTTGGTACGGCCACCATTTTTCAATTGCAACTCAGTAGTACACCAATTGCATGCTATCTCCACTCGTTTCCAAGAATTTTTCATCACAACCATAGATCCTATAATAACCTTAGTAACCAAACAAGATCATGTGGTGAATGAAGAATCCCTAATTGATTGACATTCAGACATCTTTGATACTGAAATCACCATTTCTCCCATATTTGCGTCCAAAAGCAACCTATCCAATAAAGTAGGAAGGTGTACATCATTTCTTGAAGCAATCCAGGCCACAATAGTCCCTTATTATTTCTAAATTGCTTTCCCTTTTCCCGAATTTATAGATTTGTGCGTCGAACAATAATCCCATGAAGAAAGATTCATTGTGAATAAACGCAGGTCTGAGGTCATGTGTAGGGTAGAAATTCTGTCAATTCGAGAGTCCCTTAGAATACCAGAGTCCTTTTCTACAATTTATGAACCTTTCAACGAAGATAAGCTAATTAGGGTATATAGAGAATGTCCATCAGAAGTTTGAAACCTATTTTTACAGACAATTGTCAAACCCAGACATTTTTTCAGAGAGTTTGTCTTTGCCAATGAATATGGATATTGAAGTCCAATGGGCTTGCTCCCTATTGAGTAAAGTTTTAGGTCTAGACAATGAAAAATATGTAGTTGAAGTGATGCTCGATTTTGTTTTGACCTTTTGTAAGTCAGAGTCTTGTATTTCAATCTATATTAGTTTTTATCAATTGACAGCTAATAATATCCATAAGCAACTAGTGAAATTTTGCTCTCTAAGAAATTTCAGATACTACACCTATCTGTTGAAGATTTTCCTGGAAACAAATAAGAGAGAATTTCCTGAATCAACATTTGCATCGACTGAATGTCAAAGGATTACATTATTTATCTTCATAAACAAAGTCATGTATAGATTTTACAGTTTGATTTTCAATACCATCCTACCTAGATTTTTGGATGACATGAGGATTATCTACAACCAAATCGAGAGAACAGAGTGGGGTATTGGGTACTATTCATGCACTCAATAGTAATATGGGTTTATGGTTTTCATGAATCCCCTTATCTATTTCCTATTTTTCTGACTCCTAGAATATTTTCCCTTGAATTCATTAGGAAGAGAACTGTATCCGAGACTGAACATTTCTTGAACTTTCTTAAAGCCTCCAACCTCAAGTTCCATTTTATCATTGGTCCCTTCATTTTCAAAGCCATATCATGCTTGCCTCGATTTCAATCAAAGCTTAAGGAGTTTGGTTTTGCACAGCTATAGGGAAGAAGATATGGTCCACACAAAATAGGCCCCTTATAAGTAGGAACATGTTGAAGGTTTTGATAAGATGGAAAATCTAGAAGTCTATGTTGATATGGAAACAATATTGAAACCAACTCAAACATAACAAGTGGAGACAATTCTGCAACAAAGAGAAGTACAACAAGCCTCTCTGAAATTGATAGTCAAAGTTCCTAAGATAAGTGTATACAACAAGAGAGAAGTTCAGAGGCCCTGGGCATCAGTGACCAACAAAATTCCCCAAAGAATATGAAGAGTACACAATCTCCACATATAGTGGATTTAGAAGAGGAAGAGCCCAGAGAACAGGTAAACCTAAATATGGTGGAAAGTGGTACTAGCAATGTAGAGGTTGAAAAGGAAAAAAAACTCCAAATTGAAGGTGGCTCAAGAACCTTTATCGGGAAGAAATATATGTTTGATAAAACATCTGAGGTAGTTTATCAATCTAAATAAGATTTGGAAAAACAATATGTTGAGAAGGGAAACATAGCTTTGGGTGAGATGAAGGATTTAGTCCCTAAAGTGGAAAATATTTCTGAGCATAAATCTTCTTTTTTCACAGTGAGTGATATTGAAAAGAGGACCTTTAACATTGCATATGCATATGAATACAAAGTATCTGAGATAAATATAATATATGACAACATCAGTGCCCCAGACAAGGTCAATTTCCATAACCATACCAGTGATATGGTATATTTTGTTTACCCAAGTTTAAGATTGAAGAATTCAAAGATGTCATCTTATGTAATGAAATTAGAAGGACAGTTGAGGCAAGAGAAATAATTTAGAAGATCTTGGCAAACTCGGGTCAAGAGATTGGAACCTGAAGGCCCCAAAGGGTTGAAATCCTCATTGGATGAGAAGGACAAACTAATTCAAAGTCAGAAGAAGAAATTGAAAATTTCTGCTACAGAGAATCCAAAAACAATAGAATTGGTTTCCCTGGATCATGGAAAGGAAACGCTTTGTCAAGAGGCATTGGAATACAAGGATAGGGTGTTGTAGCTAGAAAACAAAAAGGTGAAATGGTCACACGATCAGACATAATTACTAAATAGGGTTGTAGTTGTACCTCTTACTACAAAAGATGGGTCAAACACTGAAGGACTTGTCCAGGATATGTCACAATTTATCTTGAAAGAAGGGGAAATCAAAGGGATAAAAGGAATCATAGAGAAATTGAAACATGAGATGTAGGAAAAGGATGTAAGAATGGCTCAATTTCAAAAGGAGAATGAAGTCCTGCAAGAAAGAATAGATAAATTGAAGATGAGGATAAGAGGCAAATGCCTGTTACAAGGGGACTAGAATATCATCTGGGACTCTATAGATGTTGAAGCTTCCAAGTTCATAGTATATTTTAATTTCATTAATGATAAATACAACATAGCCATCACTACCAGAAGCAGGTGCATATTTGTGAATGAAACTCTAGCAAAGAAACCATTAGAATGGGCCCAAAATGCCATAAATCTACTCAACTTCATTATGACTGTATATCGTCATACTATTGAGGTTAAAGATAGAACTACATTGATCATGTGGGCTAGGAGGGTTATTGCTAAACATAAATTGTTGAAATCAGTCGAAACCAGGGAAACACAGATGGAGCAAAGTGTGCAAGAGTTCAAGGATTTGTTTGAAGAATTGTTTATCAAAGTAATTCCACCATTTTGGGATGGAAAAGGAAAGTTGTATGATCAGGAAGAATACAATGATCGTTTGAATCAATGCAAAATGGATAACTCAAAGTTTGAAAACCTGGAGGAAAATATGAAGGGAGCTACGTTAGTGGAGCATCTGATTACAGACTTTGAAATTCTGAATCAGTTCAAAGCAGTCAAACTTGGACTACCAATCATGTCATATGCTTCCTGCATTGACCTGGAGATTTTGATAAAGGAAATGACAAAGTATGATATCCCTTATGACTTGCAATGGAAGGAGATAGTGCGATTAGGTAGGACAAAATGTAGTTTTCCAAGGTCCAATATATGATGGCCAGTTGTCAGCAAAGATAGTAGATCACATGGAAGACCAGAGAAAAACAAGTGGAAAAGAATGGGACTGAGACGCCAAAGGAGCTAGAATATGGATCATGAAACGTTTTCTTGCTAATCATGTAATCGGTTTAAAAACCAAAACCGTCCCTTGTAATTATTGTAATCAGTTTCAAAACCAAAACTGTCCCTTGTAATTATTGTAATCGGTTTCAAAACCAAAACATTTCATTTTGATCATTGTAATCGGTTTCAAATCGAAGGAGATCAACTTGTATAAATATTAGGAGTTCCAAATGTATTAGTGTTGGCAGAATTGAAAGGGCACGACTTTAGCTATTTCGAACTTTAATGTAATTTTCTAAATCTAAATAGAATACACATGGAGATGTCTTGAAGTTTCCATGAAAAGTTTCTAGTGGTGGTGGTCTGAGTTTTGTCTTCTATCATTGTATGTATTTTTTGTATTTCTGATTTCATTTGCACTATCATCTATTTAAATTGGATAGTTAAAGGATCATAATTCATCTTGTGATGTTCTCAACTAAAGAAATTTAAACTATGTTAAGTTCTTCCTAACTAAGTCAGAATTCAAAATCTAAGTCATGGAGTTATAGAATTCATGGAGTTATAGTGAACAACAATATGTCCTACTTGATCACATCTCCAAGACCTTGTGGTGTTATAGAATCTTCCATTATATCTCATTTCATAAGATCTACATTCAAAATCTTTGTGACCATATCCATTACATGAACAACAATAGCCCTGAAAAATACTTTCATACATTTTCTTTGGTGTCCCAAAGTAGCTTCTTGATGTCTTCCTTGCTTTGTTCTTTTGAAATCTTCTTTTTCTTGTGTAGATGGTTGTTTTGCAGCATTGTCTTCCTTCTTTTATGGACTTACCTCATGCTTCTTTGAGGTGCTTGCTTCAGCATGTGTATCTTCTCCTTTGTATCCAAGACTTGATTTATCACATGATGATCTTTGAATTTCCAAGATCTCATCCAAGATTCGTGAGCTATTCAAGAATTTGTTTGAATTTTCAACCTTCTTTCTAAGGACAACAATTTCAACTTCTAACTTACAACATGACTCTTACTTTTCATTTATTTGAATCTTCAATAGTTACTCTATTCTTTTGGCTTCTTCAATTTGGGTTTTGAGATGGACAATGGCTTCAAAACTTTTACTAATCTCATCATCTATATTCATATCTTCTTTTCCATTCTTTAGTCTTGTGATTTTGTCTTCATTTTCTTCTAATTGAGTCTTCTTTCACTCTTCTTGTTCCTTGATCATTTCTTTTAGCTTCAAGATGTGCCTTTGACTCCTCATAAGAAACTTATTAGTGTTATCTGAAAGATAGTTATAGTGTGTATAAAAATGATCACTTATATATCTATATAAACCTTCTTCAACTTCCTTTTGAATTTTTAATAGATTTTCTTCTATTCTTTTCATGGGATAATTACCATCAAACTTTACACAGACTATTTCTATATATTCTTCTTCACTTGTAGAGGAAAATTCATCATCATCATCATTGTAATCAAGAGTCTTTGGAGATTCTTTACCTTCAAGATATTCCTTCTCGCCAACACCATCACATGATTCTTTGCCTTCATTTGAAATGTCTTCAAGATCTTCCTTTGTGCTATCATCACTTGATTCTTCATCTTCACTTGAAATGTTTTCAAAATCACATTTAGAAATAATGCATTCAAGAATTTTTGGAGATTATTTACCTTTGATAATCATGATGGAGTGGTCTTCAATATCTTCCTTTTCTTTCTTTCCTTGATATGTCTCTTCTAGCTTTAGCCATAGATCCTTAGCGGAAGTGCATTGTCCCATGTTCTCTTTGATAGGGCTTGAGAGTCCACTAAGAATGGTCTTGAGAGCCAATGCATCATTCTTCTTTCCTTCCCTTTGAGCTACAAAATTTGACTTGTTCTTCAAAAGAACTGATCCACCAATGGCTGCCTTCCAAATAGTTGCTCCCATTGTCTTCAAATACACTCTCATCTCTATTCTCCAAGTAGAATAGTTTTCTTCATCAAGGATTGGAACTTCATCATCCATTTGTGTCACTATGGATCTCCTTCAAGCTTGTTAACGTTTTTGGTGAAGGCCTGCTTTGATACCAATTGTTGGACACACCTACCACACTTAGAGGGGGCGTGAATGAATGTGGGGATATTTTTCCCAAAACATCCCTCTTTGCATAAAACTCCTTAGTTAACATTCAACATTTATTCATTACCCATTGTTGTCATGTATAACTAGTTAGATGTGAACATATATCAACAACACATATCATAAATAAGTCATCACCACAAGGAACACAAAGAACACAAGATGTATGTACATTTTTTCTTTTTATTATGGACAACAATTTGGGGGTTTATCAACAACAACTGAATACAGTACAACTCTACAAGAGCACCAACTCTATAATGCAAGACTCATCTTACACCCTCAGCACCAACTGAGATGAGGCAAGAATCCTCAACATATATCAATCTGTCAACATGTACGTGACCTGCCAGTAGTGCAGCCAGTGTGTGCACGTGCCTTGGCTCACTACAACACACATATGCACGCGGCCAATGTATATAGCAGCCTACGTATACCTTTTGATAAGTTAGGGTTTATCCTTCAAGATCAACTTAGATCATCTGAAACCAATATATCATTCTCTTCTATCTCTGACTATCCAATCTGACCACCAATCAGCCACAACACATCCAATCTGTCCAATTGCTTGTTCATGCTCCAAAACAAATCAATATGAATGCTATCTCAATCATGTATAAACAAATAGTATACCATAGTAATCATCTCACCACTGAATCAAAAGACTACTGATCACTCCATCAACCAAATCATCCAAATTGAACCATATAATAGAATCCATACCAAGAATGCCCTAATCATTCACAACACATCAAACAATAGTATTCATCAAGATAATAATGTAACCATACTAGTGTCTCAGTGATATATCTTAGCCCATAGAATGAAAATCTCAAACCTACCTCATTATCCAAGAGCTTGGCACCAGCTCAAACACAAGTCTTCATCATTCCATCCACTATATGCACCATGTCCTCATACAGCCCGTATGTGTACATGCCCTGGCCCATTACAACCCACATATACCTCAGAAACTAGGGTTTTTGAAGCTCCGAGACTTTTTCTGTCAAGATATCCAACATTGCTGAAACTTTGATGCGTCCTTGAGATCCTCCTCTCACTTTCTTCCTCATAATAGATCTTCAATCATGCTTAAGAGATCTACACCAAAGATGCTCTCATAAGAAGCTTTCCATCAATACTCCACAAGATAATCTCACAAGAATCTCTCCATTGATCTACAAAAAGGAAGATCTACAAATGACCATATCTATCTTATTTATACTTTCATGCTCTAGGTCACTTAACCCATTTTTAGGTCACTTAACCCATTTTCCTTATTTAGGGTTAACTACTTTCCATAAATAGTAAGTTCTCCAATATTTTATCATTTAAATATTCCTTCTTGATTTTGCCACTTCTTTATTATTTAAATAATGATTTCTTTGTTTAGGTCAGTTTGACTTCTTTGACCTTGGGGGCTTCAATCCTTCATATGGGGGTCCTCCAACTTCGTAAGGTCATAACTCTCAAACCATGAGGAGTTATGTGGCATTCCACATACCACCGGAAATGGCATGACAAGCACTATCCATCTAGGATATTTTTACCAACAATTCCCTTGATCTTCATCTCATTATTCCACATACAAGAATGGGTCCTCACAACCACAACTCAACCACAAAGCCTCTTCCCGTGAGAGCTTTCACCATAAGGGGACCACTTTGGATTTCATCCATTTGTGCACCTTATCAATCATGATAAGACAATAATGAGTCATCTATGCATCAATTGACCACTGCATCATATGCATCATATCAATGATCTATCTTTATCAATTGGTTTCCACTTTGACATCTATCATTCTCATCAAGGACAATACATATACATTGTTCATCAATCATCAATCAATCAATTACTTGACATAAATCAATCAATCCATTTGCATCAATGACACATGATCCAACAATCTCCCAAATAATCAATCCATTGGCATCAATGACAACATGATCCAACAATCTCCCCCTTTGGCATTGATGGAAATACCGACATTGATGTCAACACTAATTACCAGTTATTGATCTCAACATGTAGATAAGGCATGATCTATATTAATACTCAATGTGACTATCTCTCCACATCAATCTCTCCCCATCAATAGACATCAGTCACATCAATGTAATTATCTCTCCCCCTTTGACATCAATGGCAAAGGGCCATTCTCCTTTTGGTGTTTCTCCCCCTGTCTTGTTGTTGCTGAAAAGTCTCTCCCCTTTTTGACAAGGGATGTCACTCTGATGTAATGTTGAAGATACATCGAACATACTCCCCCTGTGACCATCACTCCTCCTAGAATTATGCCTCTGTTCTCTTTCTTCAAATATAGGGCTCTTTTCTAGGTATGTATCTGATAAATATCTCCTCCTAGAATCATGGGAAGAAAAATGACTACCCTAAGGGTATGTCTCCCCCTATCTTCTCTGAAATATGAACACTATGCTACCATATGACGATCCTTAGACCTATCGATATATCAACCTTGTGTCATACCATACATCATGAAGCAAAATATTAACCAAATACATCATGTGCCAAAAATGTGCCCGCAATGCACAACACCCATTTACATCATACATGTGAAAAAAGATATCATCCATGGAATGTACCAACCATATGCCTCTATCAACATGTCAACATGTGCATCTACCAATATGCCAACCATGTACATCTACCAATATGCCAACATGTGCATCTATCAACAATACCATCTATGAGGGTACCATCATGCATCATCACTTGCACCAAGCAAGTATATCAACCCTTCATTAACAAGATATGACTCCCCAATGATGTACAACATGATTATAAACTCAAATCATCAACTACATGTCCCAATATGTAGTCCAACCACATGAAAAATGCATGCACCCTAATATCCAACAATACCATATGCTTCCAATAATACATCATAATTTATATCAATGAAAATTCAATTATGTACCAACTATGTACCCCAACAGATTATTTTACGTAATCCAATAGATGAGCATTTGATCAACATAAATCTATACTCATGGGTTAGTGCCATTCACCCAAGATTTATTTTATATCATAACCTTGTGTGATATAACTTAGAACCATGAAAACCTGCATCAAACAGTGTCAAAACGTACAATAAATAATGTCAGACCCTGCAACACAGAGTTATACCATCACATCAAGCTGCAACCCATGTGAATTGATTTTTTCGCAAGGCTTTACCACATATACGTGGCTTGTTGCACAACATAGCGTGTGTGTATGCAACCTATGCAAGGTTAGCCAATGTATGTACGTGACTGTCACCACTGTCATCTGCATATGCCTCAATAGATGTCTTACTTAAGCTTCCTTTCAGTCTTTCATTCTGTTCTGGCTACTCTGTCTTCTTCACCCACTTCTGTAGATGACCCTTCTCCTCATAACTTGATCTCTGAGCATCCACATTTTCAAATATGTCTCCCTTTCTTATTGAATTCCTTCTTCTAGCCATGCTATGTGAATTCCTCATCATGGACTTTCTTCTTGTGCTCTAGTACTCCTGGGACTTGTGGCCAAATCCACTACAGCTGTAGCATCTCATGTAATTACAATGAACAACAATATGTCCTACTTGATCACATCTCCAACACCTTGTGGTGTTATAGAATCTTCCATTATATCTCCTTTCATAAGATCTACATTCAAAATATTTGTGACCATATCCATTACATGAATAACAATACCCCTAAAATATACTTTCATACCTTTGCTTTGGTGTCCCAAAAGTAGCTTCTTGATGTCTTCCTTGCTTTGTTCTTTTGAAATCTTCTTTGTCTTATGTAGATGGTTGTTTTGCAACATTGTCTTCCTTCTTTTATGGACTTACCTCATGCATCTTTGAGGTGCTTGCTTCAACATGTGTATCTTCTCCTTTCTATCCAATACCTGATTTATCACATGATGATCTTTGACTTTCCAAGATCTCATCCAAGATTCATGAGATATTCAAGAATTTGTTTGAATTTTCAACCTTCTTTCTAAGGACAACAATTTTATCTTCTAACTTACAACATGACTCTTCCTTTTCATTTATTTGAATCTTCAATAGTTCCTCTATTCTTTTGGCTTATTCAAATTGGGTTTTGAGATGGACAATGGTTTCAAAACTTTTACTAATCTCATCATCTATATTCATATCTTCTTTTCCATTCTTTAGTCTTGTGATTTCTTCTTCCTTTTTTTCTAATTGAGTCTTATTGCTCTCTTCTTGTTCCTTTATCATTTATTTTAGCTTCAAGATGTGCCTTTGACTCCTCCTAAGAAACTTCTTAGTGTTATCCGAAAGATAGTTATAGTGTGTATAAAAATGATCACTTCTATATCTTTATAAACCTTCTTCAACTTCTGTTTGAAGTTTTAATATATTTTATTCTATTCTTTTCATGGGATAATTACCATCAAACTTTACACAAACTGTTTCCATATCTTCTTCTTCACTTGTAGAGAAAAGTTCATCATCATCATCATTGTAATCAAGAGTCTTTGGATATTCTTTACCTTCAATATCTTCCTTCTTGCCAACACCATCACATGATTCTTTGCCTTCATTTTAAATGTCTTCAAGATCTTCCTTTGTGCTATCATCACTTGATTCTTTATCTTCACTTGAAATGTTTTCAAAATTACATTTAGAAATAATGCATTCAAGATTTTTTGGAGATTCTTTACCTTTGATAATATTGATGGAGTGGTCTTCAATATTTTCCTTTTCTTTCTTGCTTTGATATGTCTCTTCTAGCTTTATCCATAGATCCTTGGTGGAAGTGCATTGTCCAATTCTCTCTTTGATAGGGCTTGAGAGTCCACTAATAATGGTCTTGAGAGCCAATGCATCATTCTTATTTCTTTCCCTTTTAGCTGAAAACTTTAACTTGTTCTTCAAAGGAACTGATCCACCAATGGTTGCCTTCCAAATAGTTGCTCCCATTGTCTTCAAATACATTATCATCTCTATTCTCCAGGTAGAATAGTTTTCTTCATCAAGGATTGGAACTTCATCATCCATTTGTGTGTCTATGGATCTCCTTCAAGATTGTTAAGGATTTTAGTGAAGGCCTACTTTGATACCAATTGTTGGACACATCTACAACACTTAGAGGTGGGGGAGGGGGGGTGAATGAGTGTGGGGATATTTTTCCCAAAACTTCCCTCTTTACATAAAATGCCTTAGTTAACATTCAAAATTTATTCATTACCCATTGCTGTCATTTATAACCAGTTAGATGCGAACATATATCAAAATCATATATCAACAACACATATCATCAATAAGTCATCACCACAAGGAACACAAAGAACACAAGATGTATGTACAATTTTTCTTTTTATTATGGACAACAATCCGGGGGTTTATAAACAAAAACTAAATAGAGTACAACTCTACAAGAGCACCAACTCTGTAATGCAAGACTCATCTTACACCTTCAGCAACAACTGAGATAAGGCAAGAATCCTCAACAGATATCAATCTGTCAACAGGTACAAAACCTGTCAGTAGTGCAGCCAACATGTGCATGCACCCTGGCTCACTACAACCCACATATGCACATGGCCAATGTATATAGCAGACTGCGTATACCTTTTGAGAAGTTAGGGTTTATCCTTCAATATCAACTTAGATCATCTACAACCAATATATCATTCTCTTCTATCTCTGTCTGTCCAATCTGACCTCCAGGCAGTCACAACACATCCAAGCTCTCTAATAGCTTGTTCATGCTCCAAAACAAATCAATATGAATGTTATCTCAATCATTTATAAAAAACTAGTATACCATAGAAATCATGTCACCACTGAATCACAAGAGTACTGATCACTCCATCAACCAAATCATCCAAATTGAACCATATCATAAAATCCATACCAAGAATGCCCTAAGAATTCACAACACATCAAACAATAGTATTCATCAAGACAATAATGTAACCATACCAGTGTCTCAGTGATATATCTAAGCCCATAAAATTCACATCTGGAACCTGCCTCATCATCCAAGATCTTGGAAACAGCTCAAACACAAGTCTTCATCATTCCATCCACTGTACCCACCCTATCCTCATACAACCCACGTGTGTATGTGCCCTGGCCCATTACAACACATGTATACCTTAGAAACTAGGGTTTCTGAAGCTCCGAGACTTTTTCCATCAAGCTCTCTGACATAGCCAAAACTTTGATGCATCCATGAGATCCTCCTCTCGCTTTATTCCTCATAATAGATCTTCAATCATGCTCAAGAGATCCACACAAAATATGCTCTCACAAGAAGCTCTCCATCAATACTCCACAAGATAATCTCACAATAATCTCTCCATTGATCCACAAAAAGGATGATCTACAAGAGACCATATCTATCTTATTTATACTTTCATCCTCTAGGTCACTTAACCCATTTTCCTTATTTAGGGTTAACTACTTTCCATAAATAGAAAGTTCTCCAATATTTTATCATTTAAATATTCCTTCTTGATTTTTTCACTTCTTTATTATTTAAATAATGATTTCTTCTTTTAGGTCAGTTTGGCTTCTTTGACCTTTGGGGATTCAATCCTTCATATGGGGTTTCTCCAACTTCGTAAGGCCATAACTCTCAACCCATGAGGAGTTATGTGACATTCCACATACCACCGGAAATGGCATGACAAGAACTATCCATCTAGGATAGTTTCACCAACAATTTCCTTGATCTTCATCTAATTATTCCACATACAATCATGGGTCCTCACAACCACAACTCAACCACAAAACGTCTTCCCGTGAGGGCTTTCACCATAAGGGGACCACTTTGGAGTTCATCCATTTGTGCACCTTATCAATCATGATAAGACAACAACGAGTCATCTATGCATCAATTCACCACTACATCATATACATCATATCAATGATCTATCTTTATCAATTGGTTTCGACTTTGACATCTATCATTCTCATCAAGGACAATACATATACATTGTTCATCAATCATCAATCAACCAATTACTTGACATCAATCAATCAAAACATTTGCATCAATGATACATGATACAACAATCTCCCAAATAATCAATCCATTGGCATCAATGACAACATGATCCATAGAGGTGATGCTCTTCTTTGAGCCTTACATCCCAAGTAATTCATTATGATGTTTATGTCCATGTTTCTTTTTATACAATATTGGCATCTCTAAGCTCCTCCTCTCTAGACATTAAATCCATCCATATCTCAGCCCCTGAGATCCAGATCAAAGTAGAATTTTAAAATTTTATTACAAGTGTTGAGGTATTACTCTTTGCACAGAGGTATGACAATACCCAAAAACATGCTGGGAAAATAATTCAAATGCCGAGAAGACAAAAAGGGTTAAATTTCATAGTAAGGGATGCCTGAATTCATTTGGTAAGTAACAAACGAAATTGCAGAGGAAAGAGAAACATTATAAAACTTGGAAGAGGCTCCCAAAGTCATTGGATGTAAGCAGAAAATTGGAGAGGAAATAAAAATGTTTTAAAATATGGAAGAGGCTACCAAAGTCAATGGGTGTAAGCACACAATTTCTAAGGAAAGAAAACATTTTAGAATCTGGAAGAGGCTCCCAAAGTCATTGTGTGTAAGCACGAAATTACAGAGGAAAGAAAAACGTTCTAAAATATGAAAGAGGTTTCTAAAGTTGTTGGGTGTAAGCATGAAATTGCAGAGAAAGATGAAGCTTTTTGCTGGGTAGAGAGAGGGGTGAGGGAAGCACCTTGGGTCTGCAACTCGTAGAGAAAAAACCCACAATTATAAAAAATAACAAAACAGAGGGAAAGAAAATGTAGAGGAAGATTATGCCAAAACAAAATTGATGTGAATAAAGGAAAAACACAGATATTTTATGCCCAAAAATTTGTTGTGAAAGAAGAAAACCGCAGAGAGAGATTATGCCAAACATTGTTGTGAATGAAGGAAAAACGCAGAGAGGGAGCAACGCCAAGAGACTTTACAACACAAGATATGGAATTGACCCATCACAGGGCTGGGAGAAATTGATTTTGGAGTAGAGATAAAATTTATTGGGTGAAGGTGCCATAAAAACGCAGATGTAACAAACCATTCAGAGTGTGGGTTTCTCCAGGGAGGAAATGATTTAGATAAGTAAGGATCAATCCATTAGATTTCAAAGGAAGGGTTTTTCTAGGGAGAAAACTAAACAATAACACAATGATAAAAGCATAAGGCTAGGAAAAATTCTCATGGAGAAACGAATACAAAGACGGAATACCACAATGACATGCTTAATTAAATCTCAGTAAAAATATAAAACCTTGATGAAGATTTCCTAACAATGGGTATGAAATAGAATTAAACTAAATTTTAAATTGAAACTTAATCAATGCAATCTCAGTTTAGGATTACTGTAACTGGAGTCGAAGAATTCAAAGTTGTTATTTCTTGCTTGCACTCCCTCCTATCTCCTGCTTTCTAACCATGAAGACCTCACTGGTACCTCCCAACCAACACTAGGGGTACTCTTCTTCCCCCTTATCCCGCCAAGATGAAAATATGCCATGCACACAAAACCAGAGAAAAATATAGCTCTCATCTTACCTCGCAAGGTCGATCTACCACTCTCTTTTTTGGGCTGTGTATCCCAACTCCCACAAGAAAAACCAGTTAAAGAAATTATGGTAGCATAAGTTTACACATAGCAATCATGATCCTCTTTTCCTCTCTACCAATTACTTTATAGAAATTTTATTCAAGACACCATGCTTTTGCACAGTCAATTCACTTTTTAAATAGTGAATTTTAGAATTCCCTCCTCCCTCCCGTACACTTGTCACCCTCTCAATAGTTGCACCCAAAAAATTCCAAAATTCAATTTAATTATAAGTCACCTTCCCTCATATCTCCTATAAGCACTCCTTAGATCACTCTTAGTTGTCTTTTATTCCTTTATTCCCAAATTATGAATGACACCTTTCTAAATTTGTGTTGAGTTAAAAATGGGATTCTTCTCTAGTTAACTAGTCTCTAGATTCCTCTCTATGCTTATGCATTCTTTTTATATTTATTTCCCTTCTTATCTTGATTTCCAATTTAGTATTTCTTACACATAATCATATAATTAAATATTTTGATAAAATATTTCTTTGTTAATTCTTAACTTGTTTTTTTTTCTTCATCCCCCACCATTCATTGAATTTGTAATTAGTTTTTCTAGTCTTCTTACTGACTTAAACTTAGGCTCAAATTTTTAAACTAGGCTTAGAATTTTTAAGGGGATTTCATAATTAATAAAAATTACTCATTTAATATTTATTTTAAGTCCAACAATGTCTAAATAATTTTTTTTTCTAACAACCTAGGTTCATTGACTCACATTTATTAAAATCATGATGTTCCCTTCAAGATGCACTCTGTGCTCCAAGGGTGCCACTTGCCTTTATTCATGTTTTATTTATGTGGTGTACCTTTCAAGATGCACTATGTGCTCCAAGGGTGCCACTCCCCTTTGACTGATTTTGGTAGTTTTCCAACCCTTGGAGTCAATACTCCATTAGTCGACCTTGTCAGAGACTAAGGGCCTCTAAGGAATAAGGGACATGCCTTATTGCATGACCCCTTAGAATTTTCGTGAGCAACTTTCTCAGTCTACCATCATGACATCGTGGATCTCTCGAACTAGGTAATTGTTAATCTACAATTTGAGCCACGGTGGGATTTTTAGTAGGTTGTGGCAGGGATACTTCCACACCTCTCCCTCAATATTTGGTTGTTGTGCATGGCCCCCTTACTCCTTTTGTGAGTCTGATTACCAAGCAATTGTTAGCCTACATTCATCAATGAAACACTATCAATGATCCATAAACAACATCATACTATACTTGATCATATGTCACATATGGATAAACATAAATACCCAAACCATATATAGTCCACTCCCTAACTTGATCTGAAGTGCAAGGAGGTCCATTGATGCCATCGACATCCTCAATCTGTCAAGTGTCATGCACACTTAAGAGAAGCCCGTTAATAACACATTTCTATCCATAGATATCAAATAACATAATGTCATAATCCAACAACATCATCATCTAAATCGATAAGCAAAACATACAACCATATTCAAAACTGGATCACTTGCACACAAGTTTCCTCAAATAATAGTCAGATTATGTGCATGCAAGAGTGGGATGTTACAAAAATCCACCTCACACTCACTACATGAATTAGATAGGTTCCTCTTGGGAAACATCCCTAGACTTGGGGATTGGCCTACCCAATAGGGAACCATGAGACCACTCTCATACCTAAATTGAGCATTTATTCAGTTTGAAAAGGGAAGTTTGATGCACATGTTTCAGTGGATCTTGTATTAGATATGGATTACTTGACATGATACCATACTCGACTCGTATGCAACAATAATCTTTTCATCAAATTTATTATATCTTTATTGAAAATCCAAAAAATTATAATTTTACAAAGAATATTAAACTTTATATACCCACCAAATAAACCCAATCTACTATTATCTATTTTTCAAAATTAAATCTTAATATTCTCTTATCACCTCATTGATATTCTCTTAATATTCTCTTATTGATATTAAACTTTATTGATATTCTAATTTTAATTTCAGTACCAATCAAACATTATATATATATATATATATATATATAATCGTTGCAAAATATATAATCTAAGTTTATGTTTATGCTTTATTTGATTAATTAATTTTATTTATTTTGGACACTTAATGTACTGAAATTACAAAAATATTTATTATTAATATACAAATTTGGAATAGATATTTTGTTAATATGAAATTGTTAAAATTATATTCAATTGTTTTGAATTTACTATAATTATGTTTCCAAAATCAAATCATTATTATTATTATTTGATATTTAAGAAGTTAAACATTAAAAAAAAAAATTGTAAGTTAGAAAATTATATTAAATCCTGCAAAAGATGGAGGTTATAGTTGTCTATCTTGAATGTTCAGAACTTGTTGCATTTTCCTTATGAGAAACCAATGCTACCACTTGTCTGAAATATAGATGTAAAACTTGCAGAAAGGTAAATCTTTAGTGCCACGCAGGGCATAGTTTATGAGTGCTAGACTAAGATAAAAAAAAATGAGTCCAAACTACCCAGAGTTGGGCGGTCTCTCATGGCCAAAGAAACAAAACCAAAAACATATATTAAAACATATTGCTAGGGACCCTGAACTAGAACAACAATTAACTAGTTTCGGGGTCAAATGATGCAGGAGCATCTCAATACCCAAAGCTAGCGTGGAGGCAACGCATGTGTTTTTTTAAAACACATGACATATTACTTTGAAAAACATTTGAAATTGAAGCGCCAAACCTTTAATGAATCCTTTATGAAGGAGCGCATTTTGTATATTGTATCAGACCTCGAGCCATATGCTCTTGTCTAAAGTAGATAGGAGGTATTTAATAGAATTAATGCTGGTAGCTAGGATGTTAAGTCTAGATTTGATAGTTAGAGTCTGGGAGGGAAAACGGATATAGACACCCTCATTGTATCTTTGTAACATTATCATTATCAATCAAGCATTCAAGAAGAGAGTAGAGCAAGTAGAGAACATTGTATGAGAACCAACCATGTACAGGCATTTGAATTAATAGAAGGAACTTTGATTCAAACTCATGGGTTATGTTGTTTTCTCTATATGTTGTTGATATGCTCAGGAATGTTTGTTTTCTATTGTGCATTTGCTTTGTATATGTTGTGCATGTGATTTCATGATTCAAATTGAAGTCTGAAGAAAGGATAGAATGAGTTTCAATTGTTTCTCTATCTGAGCCAAGAGATTCCTGCAAGGTGTGCAGTTGAATTCATCCGCAAAGAGTGCATTGATGAAGGCTCAGTAGTTTAACCTTTGTTCTCATTCACCCAGAATTTGATTTGGATTGTTGAAGCCATGCAAGGAGTGCGCAGGCAGAAGAAGAAGTCTCAGTTGTCAATCGGGGCGAAAGGAGATTGAAGACTGCTGTTGCAGGAAGTGCGCAGAGTCGAAGAGATTCAACGCTGGAGAGTTGTTGAATGATTTCCGCAAGGAGTGCGTGCAAGTTCCTCTGAAGGAATTAGAGTAGAAAAACTCAAGAGGTATAGCGCCTCGTGATATCGTGGAGAGAGTCAAGGGGGTTTTCGGTCGAGGAAGGTTCGAGCAAGAATTGTGAGCAGAGGCTTTGAGAACAAGTCTGAGAAGAAACACTTAGCCATTTCAGAGAAATTTTCAAGGAAGAGGAGAATCGACGGCCAGGATCCACAAAGAAGATTGACGAAGTCCCGTCAGCCATCAGATCTTGGGAAAGTTGCACAGGATTTAAGCCTAGTGAGCAGGGAAGGAGTTAGGGAGTCATCGGGACTTGGCTCATCGAAAAATCAAGGTTTCTAAGGTCACGAAACTCTCGTAGAAAGGAATCGTGATCCACGATTTCCCAGAAGGATCTCAGTCGTTGATCGGTGAGACACGTGTCAAGAAACAGGGGAGTCAGTGGAGCCCGGCTCATCGGAGAATTGGAACTTCTGGAGCCAAGAGTGTTGTGCAAGAATTCATGATTATCGAATTCCCAAGAGGATCAGAGTCATTGAACATAGCAGGGATACATGGTGTGAGATCCCTAGGACTCCGGGTTCAACATTTTGGGGTTCTCGCATACAACGGAATCACAGTAGGAGAAACCACAATTTTGTGAAATGCGACGGATCCCACAGTCACACCATTTCGGCAGAGGACAGGTGTCAGGAGGTCAGCCCTTGTAGGGAGACGACGACAGGTGGCATCGGTATATCATGAACTCGGAGGTTCGTCAGTTGGAGCTGCAAAGATTTGTGTCAAGGTTTGTGAGGTTGCGAGAGGCGATATCTCAGCAACCATCGATTAGCGTGTGGGCCACAGAGCGCAGTAAAGGGTCACAGAGGTACCAACGAAGATTAGGAATCAGGGATTCGTAAGAGCAGTGACTCACGATAGCGTGAGTACCGATTTCCCGACGGGGTAATTCCCGATAAGAAGCCAGGAAGCCGTGGGCAAATAGTCATCGGGGTTCGGGGATTTACAAGACCCGATTCTGTGAGTGCAGGACTCGTGATCATGCGAGGCCCGATTTCCTGATAAGACAAAGGGAGATCGTTAGAAGAGCATCCCGTGGGTGCAGAAAAGTCCCGATAAGGGATTTGAAGAGCGGTTCAGCTCTTTGGGCTGAGGAAAGAGAAGGTCCTGGTGACAGTGGACGTGCCCTGGTGGTGTCTGCGTCAGTGTGGTATCAGAGAAGATTTATTATCTATATATTTCAAACAATAGGGTGAATAAAAGGAAAGCACTCTGATACATGTCAATGTGGTATCAGAGCAGATATCTTGTCTGTATATTTTAGGCAAGAGGAGCAAGAAAATTTCTCTGTTATTTGTAGCAGGGAAGAAAGGAAAATTTCACCATGCTACCAAGGAGGGAAAGGCAAGTACAGAATCTAGAAATGGAAAGGCAGATACGTGATCTCCGAGTGAGATTAGAATATATGGAAGTAGCGCAGAGATGCACAACCAGTGCTGGAGATCTGAGCGACTCTGAAGGCGAAGTTGAAGTTGAACCACAAGGAGAAGTTGCAGTCGAAGATGCATCCCATGAGCGATTAATTAAATCTATCGCCCGGATGAGTTCAAAGACAAGGATGGACATTCCAGCTTATGAAGGAAGTATGGATGCAGAAGAGCTTCTAGATTGGATCAGGGCTCTTGACACCTACTTCAATTATGAGGATATCGAAGAGGACAAGAAAGTTAGGCATGCTGTCACAAAATTGAAGGGACATGCAACATTATGGTGGGACAAGCTTCAAGCAGATAGACATTCCAAAGGCAAGCAAAAGATCAAAATCTAGGATCGAATGGTTGCGAAGATGAAGGCAAAATTCATCCCAAGGGATTATCAAATCACACTGTTCAGGAGAATGAAGAACCTGAGACAGAAGTTGATGACGGTAAAGGAGTATACCGAGGAATTCTACAAGCTCAATATCAGAGCAGGTCATCGGGAGAGCGATGATGAAAAAGTTTCCAGGTATATGAATGGCTTAAGATACGATATCCAAGATGAGATGAGTATGACAACCATCATAATGGTGGAGGATGCGTATCATATGGTGTTGAAAGAAGAAGAAAAGCTAAGCCACAAGACAACACAACGAGGCCGAGGTAGGATCCAACCAAAAGATAAGTCAATTGCCCAAGATAGGTTCCAGAAATCCAGGGACGACTGGAAAAAGCCTCAGACCAGAACAGAAAAAGGGGGAAGTTCACAACGAGGGTAGCACACTAAACAACGAAGGCAACAGACAGAACATAGCAGAGGATACACCGATAACAACACATTTCCTCATACCAGAGGTAGAGGAAGAGGCAGAGGTGGAGTTATCACATGCTTCACATGTGGAAAGGATGGACATAAAGCAGTTGACTGTCCAGATAGGAAAAAGGACAGAGGAGAAGCTCACATCGCCGAAGCACAGAGGTGAAATGCTGAAGCAGAAGACGCAGAAGATGGAAGGTAGTTGATGATGCATAAGGTTCTCTTAACACCCGAGAAGGAGGTGGAGGACACGGCTCAAAGAAATAGACTTTTCAGAACTGCATGCAAAACTAAAGACAGGGTGTGCAAGGTTATTGTGGATAGCGGTAGCATAGACAATCTTGTTTCAACTGAGATGGTGGAGAAACTAGAGTTGGAGACGACTGATCATCCAAGCCCATACAAAGTCTCATGGCTACAGAAGGGGCATCAGGTAAATGTCACTAAACAATGCTTAGTTGACATCAAGATAGGAGGATATAATGATACAATTCTCTGTGATGTTATTCCTATGGATGTATGTCATCTATTGCTAGGCAGACCATGGCAATATGACAGGAACGTAGTTCATGATGGGAAGATGAACACGTATACTTTGGAAAAGAATGGGAGGATGCATATGTTACATCCAATTAAAGAAAAAGAAGTAAAACCAGAGCCGAGAAATACTATACTTCTCATGAGTGGGAAGGAACTTCTGGCAGAAGTAAAGAAGAAGGACAATCCACAGTTCTTTGTGGTCAGGAAGCCAAGAGTTGTTTTGACCAACACAAGAGTGGATGACTTGCTAGAAGAAATTCAGGAACTGCTGGAGGAGTTCGCTGATATTGTGGTAGACGAATTACCTCATTCTTTGCCGCCGATAAGGAGTGTGAGTCATCACATCGACCTCATACCAAGAGCCAATTTTCCGAATAAAGTCGTGTATAGGTTGACGCCGTAGGAGAACGAGGAAGTTAAAAGACAGGTGCAGGAACTATTGGATAAAGGACTAATCCAGGAAAGTTTAAGTCCGTGTGCCGTTCCAACGGTACTAAGTCCAAAGAAATATGGAGGCTGGAGAATGTGTACAAACTCCAGATCCATTAACAAGATAACCATCAGGTATAGGTTTCCATTGCCATGGATGGATGACTTGATGGACTGTTTAAGTGGAGCCATTTTTTTTTTCAAAAGTTGATTTGAAAAGCGGATACCATTAGATTCGCATGAGAGAAGGCGATGAATGGAAAACAACCTTCAAAACCAATGAAGGGTTGTATGAATGGCTAGTCATGCTGTTTGGCTTGACGAATGCGCCGAGTACGTTCATGAGGCTGATGAACGAAGTGCTGAAGGAATTCATTGGTAAGTTTGTCATTTTTTATCTAGATGACATATTGATTTTCAGCAAAACAAAAGAAGAGCATCTGAAGCATTTAGCTGCAGTAATGAGGAAGCTACAGCAAGAGAAGTTGTTGGTCAACATGATAAAATCTTCATTTATGAAGACATAACTCATTTACTTGGGGTTTGTCATATTGGCAAATGAATTGAAGATGGATCCAAGTAAAGTGGAGGTAATTAAAAATTGGCCATCACCAAGAAATGTTTTCGAGGTGAGAAGTTTTCATGGACTGGCTAGTTTCTACCGAAAATTCATCAGGAATTTCAGTGGAATTAGTGCAAAAATGATGGACACAGTCAAGAAAAGACATAAATATTTTCATTGGACTAAAGAGGCAGAGAAAAGCGTCAATCTTTTGAAGTGGAAGATCACAGAACAACCAGTTTTGGTGTTGCCGGATTTTACTAAAGTGTTCTAGGTAAAATGCGATGCAAGTGGCTTTGCCATAGTAGCGGTCTTGAGCCAGGAGGACAGACCAATCACATATTTCAGCAAGAAGCTGGATGAGGCGAAAGTAAAATACTCCATGTATGATAAAGAGTTTTATGCTATCATACAGGTGCTGAAGAAGTGGAGGCATTATTTAATCCCGAAAGAATTTGTTCTGTACAGTGATAATCATGCACTACAGTTTGTAACTCAAAAAGAGAAGTTGAATCAGAAACATGCTAAATGGGTAGAGTATATGCAGAATTTTACATTTGTAATTAAACACATTTCAAGTACTGCTAACAAAGTGGATGATGCTTTGAGCGGGAAGTGTTTGTTACTGCAGGAGTTCCGAGTCAAAACATTGGATTTTGAAAATCTTAAAGATGTGTATGTAGGTGATGCAGATTTTGCAGAAGCATATGAGGCAGCTGAGAATCCATTTCTCAGAGACAGAAGCCCATGGATGGATTACATGATACAAAATGGATTGTTGTTCAGAGGCAACCAACTATGTATTCCAAATTGCTCCATGAGGGAGAATCTGCTAAAAGAGAAGCATAGCGGAGGATTGGCAGGGCATTTTGGCCACGATAAGACATTTGCAAAGATGAGCGAAGCATACATTTGGCCAGGGATGTGGTCTAAAGTCAATAAGTTTGTTGACAGGTGTAGAATTTTCCAGCATTCAAAGGGGTGGAAGCATAATGCGGGATTCTATCAGTCATTACCCATACCCGAGAGGCCGTGGGATGAAATCAGCATGGATTTCATACTAGGATTACCGAGAACACAAAGAGGACATGATTCGATCTTTGTGGTGGTTGACAGGTTCTCAAAAATGGCACATTTAATTCCATGCCAAAAGACCAGCGATGCGACTCATATCGCGAATTTGTTTTTCAAGGAGATTGTTAGACTTCATGGTTTACCCAGAAGCATAGTATCAGACAGGGATACAAAATTCATTGGACATTTCCGGAGGAATCTCTGGAAGAAGATGGGAACTAACTTGATGTTTAGTTCAGCCTATCACCCTCAAATGGATGGGAAAACAGAGGTGGTCAATAGAAGTCTGGGAGATTTTCTCAGAAGCTTAGTGACAGAGCACCACAACAGTTGAGACAATGTGTTGCCACAGGCAGAGTTCGCGTACAATGATTCTGTGAACAGAAGCACAGGAAAAAGTCCATTTGAGATTGTATATGGCAGGAATCCAAGAGGAGTATCTGAACTAAGGGATTCAGAGCAGATAATGACTAAGAGTGCAAGTGCTGAAGAATTCGCAGAGGCAATGGAAGAACTTCACAGCAAGGTAAAGTAGCGATTGCTAAAATCAAACCAGGAATATAAGTGGAGAGCAGATCAGCATCGGAGACAACTTCAATTCGAAGTTGGTGATCTAGTTTTGGCACATCTCAGGAAGGAAAGGTTCCCGAGAGGAACATATAATAAGCTGAAAATGAAGAAAATTGGGTCATGCAAAGTCCTAAAGAAATTGGGAGAAAACGCTTATGAAATTGAGTTGCCGGATGAGATTGGAATATCTCCGACATTCAATGTCTCAGAATTATACCCATATAAGGCTGAGGAATCAGGAACTGGAAGTGATGAACATTCAGAAATCCAGTGGCAGAAGAAGATGCCGATAGCAAAGAAGCCACAGATGGAGCGTATACTTGACAAGAGGATGAGCAAAAAGACCAAGCGAAAGGAATACTTTGAGTATTTGGTCAAATGGAAGAACCATCCAGTGGAAGATGCCAGCTGGGAAGGTGAAGTAGAAATTCAAAAGCATGGATAGATCGTGCAGGAGCTCATGGACAGAAGCCCATAAAAGTTTTCAAGCCGAGGAGTATGATGCAGGAGCATTGCAATACCCAAAGCGAGCGTGGAGGCAACGCATGTGTTTTTTTAAAACACATGACATATTACATTGAAAAACATTTGAAATTGAAGTGCCAAACCTTTAATGAATCCTTTATGAAGGAGCGCCTTTTGTATATTGTATCAGAACTTGAGCCATACACTCTTGTTTGAAGTAGATAGGAGGAATTTAATAGATTTAATGCTGGTAGCAAGGATGTTAAGTCTAGATTTGATAGTTAGAGTCTGGGAGGGAAAACAGATATAAACAACCTCATTGTATCTTTGTAACATTATCATTATCAATCAAGCATTCAGGAAGAGAGTAGAGCAAGCAGAGAACATTGTATGAGAACCAACCATGTACAGGCATTTGAATTAATAGAAGGGACTTTGATTCAAACTCATGGGTTGCGTTGTTTTCTCTGTATGTTGTTGATATGCTCAGGAATGTTTGTTTTCTATTCTGCATTTTCTTTGTATATGCTGTGCATGTGATTTCATGATTCAAATTGAAGTCTGAAGAAAGGATAGAATGAGTTTCAATTGTTTCTCTATCTGAACCAGGAGATTCCTGCAAGGTGTGCAGTTGAATTCATCCGCAAAGAGTGCGTTGATGAAGGCTCGGTAGTTTAACCTTTGTTCTCATTCTCCTAGAAGTTGATTTGGGTTGTTGAAGCCGTGCAAGGAGTGCGCAGACAGAAGAAGAAGTCTCAGTTGTCAATCGGGGCAAAAGGAGATTGAAGGCTGCTGCTGCAGGAAGTGCACAGAGTCGAAGAGATTCAACACTGGAGAGTTGTTGAATGATTGCCGCAAGGAGTGTGTGCAAGTTCCTTTGAAGGAATCAGAGTAGAAAAAATCAAGAGGTATAGCACCTCATGATATCGTGGAGAGAGTCAAGGGGGTTTTGGGTTGAGGAAGGTTCGAGCAAGAATTGCGAGCGCAGGCTTTGAGAACAAGTCTGAGAAGAAACAATTAGCCATTTCAGAGAAATTTTCAAGGAAGAGGAGAATCGATGGCCAAGATCCACAGAGAAGATTGACGAAGTCCCGTCAGCCATCATATCTCGGGAAAGTTGCGCAGGATTTAAGCCTAGTGAGTAGGGAAGGAGTTAGGGAGTCATCGGGACTTGGCTCATCGGAAAATCGGGGTTTCTAAGGTCACGAAACTCTCATAGAAAGGAATCGCGATCCATGATTTCCTGAAAGGATCTCAACCATTGGTCAGTGAGACATGTGTCAAGAAACAGGGGAGTCAGTGGAGCCCGACTCATCGGAGAATCGAAACTTCCGAAGCCAAGAGTCTTGTGCATGAATTCACGATTAGCGAATTCTCGAGAGGATCAGAGCCGTTGAACATAGCAGGGATACGTGGCACGAGATCCTGTGGAGTCGAGGTTCGGCGTTTCGGGGTTCTCGCATACAACGGAATCATAGTAGGAGAAACCAAGATTTCTTGAAACGCGACGAGTCCCACAGTCACACCATTTTGGCGGAGGACAGGCATTAGGAGGTCAGCCCTAGTAGGGAGACGATGACAGGTGGCATTGGTATATCGTGGACTCGGAGGTTCGCGAGTTGGAGCCGCAAAGATTTGTGTCAAGGTTTGCGAGGTTGCGAGAGGCGATATCTCGGCAACCATCGGTTAGCGTGTGGGCCACAGAGCTCAGTAAAGGGTCACAGAAGTACCATCGGAGATCGGGAATCGGGGATTCGTAAGAGCAGTGACTCACGACAGCGTGAGTACCGATTTCCTGATGGGGTAATTCTCGATAAGAAGCCAGGAAGCCGTGGGCAAATAGTCATCGGGGTTCGGGGATTTACAAGACCCGATTCTGTGAGTGCAGGACTCGCGATCACGCAAGGCCCGATTTTCCGATAGAACAAAGGGAGATCGTCGGAAGAGCATCCTGTGGGTGCAGAAAAGTACCGATAAGGGATTTGAAGAGCTGTTTAGCTCTTCGGGCCAAGGAAAGAGAAGGTCCTGGTGACAACGGACGTGCCCTGGTGGCATTTGCATCATCAAACCTTTGCCCTGCGAAATCCTGATGCACCTGCAAATTGTCTTTGTTGAGCTTATCTCTGTCTGAGATAGCTTATCTCAGGTCATGTAGTAAAGTCATCAATAGGTCCACGCAGCTCCAAAGCTCTAATTACTTTCTCTGTGACTCATAAATGGTGGTCTTGGTGTCCCCTAAACCATGCTTGAGGTCATCCAAGGACTCGAGATATTCTCTTTCTGCACAATGGGAATAGGATGAGGGTACTGGAGGGGAAAAAGGAGAGTCGGAAGAGGAGGTGGGACAATCGGAGGAGGGGGATGAATGAAAAGGAGTAGTGGAGGTGATGGGAGGTAGAGGGGAAGGGTGGTGAGGTGGAGAAAGTGGAGGTGGAGGGCGACAAGGAGGGGAGGGGGGAGGAGGAGCGAAACTAAGTGAATTTATGAAACTATCGAACCATTCGATTCGACAGGCAAAGGGATTAGAGAGTGTGGAGAGGTCTTGGGTTCTTTCACATGTTGGCTGAGCAGGAATGGGAAAAAAAATGGGTTTCAGGTTGGGGATACCTTAGATTTCCTGGGGAGAGCCACTGTCACGTGCAACCCTTCCTCTGATAGCATACCAGGCAACTCCCCTCTTTGATTTTCCAATAAGAAGAGGCATGAAGTTAGCCTCAGGAAACCAGAAAAAGAATGTGCAGAGATAGTATGAGGGGTTGGTCTAAACCATCCAGACCCATAGGATTTGCAATAACCATGGAGAATAGCTAGAAACATAATGCCTAGAGGGTGAATGGAGATCGCACCAGAAAGACAGGATGGTGTCAAAAACCATGGAGGGATGAGACCTTGGAGGGCGAGGTGGTTGTTGGCCCTCGAAATTTTTTTGAGAGAACATTGGTCATGGTCTACGATTTTTTGGGACTTCAACACGCAGGTCGAAGGCAGAGCGCCCAGGTGAAGCAGAGATCGCGGGATCTCACCCATTTTTGTGGGGATTTTGGGCTTTTAGTGTTTATGTAATGAGTATGGGATGTCAGAACATGGGTTTACCCATGTCCAAGCCTTTTTTGTAATATATAAATAAGTATCTAGGTGATGTAAGTAGACGTTAGTTTTTGAGGTCATGGGCTTAGTGCATGACGAGAGTATGTTAAGACTTGCAGAGCTAAGTGCAAGTGATTGTAAGAGGATTTATGCACAAATTGTGTAAGGCTTTGTGTCGTGACCTAATTTTGAGGAAGGTGGATCTAGTGTGTTGTGCACATATCACTTGTCCAGTGCGGAGTGAGCTTTGTGGCTCTGTGCCTGTAAGAATATTGAAGGAGACTAATAAAGAAAAAGAAGAGTTGGTGGATGTATCCCCACACTGGGGTGAACCATGTATATCCTGTGTCGATGTGCTTTGTTCTATGTTGTTCATGTTATTTGTGTATCTAATTTCTTAGTGCATTGTTCTTGATGTATGATAGATAGATCTATGAATGCTTAGTGATTTATGATGTGAATGAATTTTAGATCTGAACGTATGCTATGTTTCAAGAGGGTTTAAGAGTTAGATCTTGTGCTAATATATAATAAGGGTTAATCTACGATGTGAATAGGAATCATAACTTAATTCATATTGTTGGGTAAGTTCTCTATTAAGTGTTGTGATCACAGATCTGTGTCCCAGCTAGGTTATAGACACATGATTCCTACAACTCCCCTGCCTCTACCTCGGGTGAGACTTCATCTGCTTCGCAGGTGTTTCCAAAAAGGCCAGTATTTAGGGTTTTGTTGGTGCGTTGTTGAAGAGTTAAACCCTGGGTCTACCCCTGTGCCAGCAAATGGTTCTGTTTCCAGGACCTGAAACTATGATTGCTGGGAACTGAAGAAAAGAGAATCTATGTGCATAGATCTGTTGCTATAGTGTGCGGTATTCTACTTGACTTGTGGATCTTTGTGCTAATAAAGGAACCAGATTTGAAGAAAAGAGGTAAGATCTTAAATATTTGTGTTGTGGTAAATGTAAGGTAAGTGGAAATTTTTTCTTCGAAAGTATGAATCTAGGTATGTTTGATAGATTTTTTCCTAGTCTGAAAACTATGGAATAGTTATAAGAAAGAGTTGATCTGAATCTATTTGATAGAGATAGTGAAAAATATGTTATTCTTATGCATAGAAAGAATTTTTGGACTAACAAGTGGATGCAGGAACCTAGAAAGAATTTATGTAGATTGCAGGTTCCTCACTGTGATCCCATTGCGCAGTATAGGAAAGGTTGGGGATCACTTAAAAGGAAGAGAGGGTTGACACTGTGTTATAACTACAGAAGACCAGGACATCTTGCAAAGAAATACCCTGGTATAGGTCCTATTTGTCTTTGTTGTAAAGTTGTTGATCATGAGGTTTTGGATTTCCCTAGAATGATTGCTAAAGTTGAAAAGATGAACATGAGAAAAGAAAACTTTGAAGAAGGTCAAGGGACTAAGGATATGTTAGAAAACCATAAAGAATCCAAGACTATGTTATTACAGCTGAAAGAAACACTGAATGGTGACAGGGACATCACTTTACTAGAGATCTTAAAAGAGAAGCATCACATAGAAATAAGAATAGGATACATCAACATAGACTGTGTCTTGGATGAGGAAACATAGGTGAATATTATGCCAAACATCACTTGGGAAATTTTGGGAAAGCCTGACATGATTCTTTCATTGGGAAAGATAGGATTGTTTAAATGAAATATGATAACCCTATATGGAAGAGTTTCTAATGTACCTATGATGGCTCATGGAGCATCGACTGAAGAAGAATTGAAAGTTATTAAGTTTGTTGAGAATAATGCCCCTTTTTCACTTTTGCTAGGAAAGACTTGGATTGAGAAAGATCAGATCCGAAGGAAAGAAGAGGAAGAAGCTACAGAACAAAAAAAGAAAGAATTAAGGGAATTCATAGCTAAGAAAATAGAGCGTCTAATGCAAGAACAAGAGGACAAGTTGAAGAAAAAAAAGACAAGAGAGTTAGATGTCGAAGTTGAAAGAACAAAAGAAGTCTTAACGAACTTGTCCATGTAGGAAAGAAGTGCATCTACCCCGGAAATAGTAAGAGAATAAGTGTTACTTTCGAACCCTTTGAAAGACCCTCAGCAGTGCAAAGTTACTACACTAAGAGAAGATAAGAAAAAGAATGGAAAGAGAAATCCATAGACTCAGATCATGGGAAAGAAGACAAGAAATCTTAGTAATAAGAAAGAAAAGCTAGAAAAATTGCAGGAAGTTCAAGAGAAGACTTCGTAGAAAGTAGGCTTGTCAAACTTGAACCTTGTCGGAATAGCAGAACAACGCAGAATGACACTTCACCATGATGAAGCTATATGACCGTTGGAGGCATCCAAACCATTAGAATGACGCTTCGAAACAATTAGAAACACAGTTATTGTCGAAAAAATCGCCATTGGACCATTGATACCGCACCATAACGAATGGATTCGTATTGATTAAGGCATTTAGACCCACTGAAGGAATCCGTTACAAAATTTCTTATTTAATCTGTCGAATGCCACACTAAGACCACTTTTTGCAAACTGAGATATCTGAGCTAACATATATGTGATTGCATACCATGCTATGTTGTATAGACCTCGTCGTCCATCTAACTACCTTGTCTATTTATTTGCCTATCCAAGTTGTTTGATCATGAGTGTGCATGTTGGGTGAATGTAGTGCAGTAGAGAATTATGTGGAGGAGATCTTAATAGACCTGATGGCTAAGAAAGTCATGTGTATCGAAATATAGGCATCGTCGAATAGAGGATTTCAAGCATCCCCCTCGACTGGACGTCGGTCGAGCTGAACCACGACTAAGAAAAGAAGCAAGGACCATGATGATCTGGCGAATGCGAAGCAGATCCTGTTGGTCTTTCCAGACTACATCCCACCTTTTCCTAATGTGGTTAGTCATGATAGCGTCCCACATGATTTCGAGTACAGAATCATCACTGCGTACCTCCTGAAGGGGATACACGCAGTTGGACCATAGTTGGGACTGATCCTAGCTCTCAAGATCAGTGATTTTAACCTGGGAGATCGAAAGAACTATGTGATGCTCGCACCACATAGGTACCTGATGAAGACGACTAGGAAGAAGCCTAAGATAGTTCCCCAACCATGGATCAAGGAGATTGGAAGATCGACGATATTACAAATGAAGAAAATACCCCACTTCGGTAGACATCAGGAGGTTAAAGCTTGCATTAAAATCCTCCTATCATGCTACCATGGCGGTTATCTTTGGTTGGATTGGCGCATCACTATGGATCCAATGTTGATCCACCTCATTACTGGACTCAACATGCAAGGACCGGACCCTCAACAGTTCTGCCCAGGGAAGGCTACAGATTTCTCCTTAGCGCAACAAATAAAGGAGGCCTATGGTGATGTGGAGAAGGGGTAGCGAGGCTACAAGGTAGCCTCCATCCAAGATGGCACAATGGTAATTTCTTGTCGTATGATCACTGGCAAGCTCATTAGAAATAATCATCTTACGCAGGTCATAGGGTTCATAGTCAACCTCGCAGGGAAGTGTGTCGAAGGAATGCAGATGAATTGGGCGAGCTACCTCGTCAAAGAGTTTGAGAAGGAATGTCGTGAAGTGCAAGACCAAGGATATGAATTTAACTTCAGCTGGTTGCTAATTCTAATCGCATTTGTCACTTGGGAGATGTCGGAGGGGGCGACATTCCCAGAATTTGAGCCATCATAACCATTGGCTGTGAGGTTCACCACTTTGTGGTATACAAATGATATGGAGAAGCAATGGCATCTGAATGTTGTCTTCCACACCTACTATATATAGTTGAAGTGCTCCATTGAATACTTCCCCTGAATGATGCTGAATACACTCCATCGATATGGGCCACTGGCAAAGTTCCGCATAGACTGACATTTCATCTACATCACCGCACGTGGGGATGAAAGAAAGGAAGAGTTGTATTATTACTATAATTTGACTGAGGAAGACATGGAAGAGATCACTAAGGAATGTCCAAAAAAATTCCTTGTACCAATGGAAGATGCAGAACTATCTGACCCCGATATCATAGGAATCCCATTAGTCACCTGGGTCGAACATGATGGACAGAGTAGCGTAAAGAAAAATGAGAAGAAGGACGAAGTCCAAGACATAGAAAGTGATGCAAAGGACAAAGCATCAAAGGAAACTACACCTGACTCACCTGTAGGAGGAGGAGGAGATGAAGTGAACCAAGAGGAAGGAGGAGAAGAAAAAGACAAGCAGGATAAAGGTGAAGTGACACCGCCAGAGGATCCCCTCACCATAGTAGAAGCATCATGGAAGAGGAAGGTTTCCCTGGAGAAACCTTTGGTAAGAAATAAGTCCCAAGACAATAAGCCTCAGTCACAGAATGTGCTCACAGTGGATGATCTCCAACTCATCATCATAGATGTAGAATATGCCTGAGAGGATATCCTACAGAGAGATGAAGAAAATCAGGAAACAATGTATGGAAAAATCGAGAAAGAACTGAAAGACATCTAGCAAGCCATCTGGTCGATCCACACAGTGTCTACTACACCATCTCCAAAAGAGAGTGTAGAATTTGGAGATGAGGCGACCCAGTTACACAGATTAGCAGATGCAACAGAGACTCGACTTCGTTGAGTGCAAGAAGAAAAGGAGTAGGCCACAGAGGCCTTGAAGAGAGAAAAGGAGGAGGCCTTAGAGAAACTTTGGGTTGCACAGCAAGAGAAGGATGACCATAGGGTGAAGTTCGAAAAGGACAAAGAGAAAATCCAGGAAGAGAAAGACCAGCTGCTTGGAGAGAAAACTGTGGTTAGAGAGGTAGTGACTAGAGAACTTCGCTCTATGTCAGGCTTGGCACAGAGGGAAGAAGAGATAGTTGAGAGACAAGTGGGGAAGCTTGTTGAGGCCATTCAATAGCTTCAAGCAAGAGTAGCAGAGCTACAAATCCAAGCAATTCCAAGCACTCCACAAGAAGTGAGAGATCAAAGGGAAGAAACTGCCAAGAGCACAGTAGAAAGAATCAGGGCATTGGCCTTAGAATGTAAACAACTAAGTAACCAAAGTGCACAGACCTATGAGCACCTCGCAGAAGACCCAGAGCTGAGGAGAGTGGAAGCACAACTCCAAGAGTTGAAGCAACAAGCCTCCACAGTGCAAGCATAAATGAAGCTACTTATTGTAGTTGAGAAGATGAAGAGGTTGTAGGAGCAACATGCAGTTCGGCAGCAGGTCACTTACATCCAAAGAAAATCTATGGAGGTGAAACGAAGACTCTAGTCGATACAGGATGAAGCATGTACACTTTCTAAAGAAATTGAGGGACAAGGCTCACAATTGGAATAGGTGGTCATGACAGTAGAACAACACCTCGAAGGGCTTATCACCGAGCAAGTAATTCAGGAGTTCGTCGAGCAGGAGGCTTTAGCGAAGCAGAAAGTCGAGGAAACTTGAGCTAAGCTCAAGGCCTTCAAAGCAGAGTTTCCCATATCAGAGTGACTCAGGACGAGTCACAGGTGAGTGTTGGGGGCATGTTGTCCCTCGACCAAGTTTTGAGAGAACATTGGTCGTGTTCGACCATTTTTTGGGACTTTGATAGGCAGGTCGAAGACGGAGCGCCCAGGTGAAGCGGAGATCGTGAGATCTTGCTCGTTTTTGCGAGATTTTTGGACTTTTAGGGTTTATGTAACGGGTATGGGATGTCGGCCCATGGGTTTACCCATGTCTAGGCCCTTTTTGTAATATATAAATAAGTAGCTAGGTGATGTAAGTAGACACCAATTTTTGAGGTCATGGGCTTAGTGCATGACTACAGTATGTTAAGACTTGCAGAGATAAGTGTAAGTGATTGTAAGAGGCTCTGTGCACAAATTGTGTACGGTTTTGTGATGTGACTTGATTTTGAGAAAGGTGGATCTAGCGCGTGGTGTACAGATTGCCTGTTTAGTGCGGAGTGAGATTTATGGCTCTTCAACTATAAGAAGTTTGAAGGAGACTAATAAACAAGAAGAAGAGTTGGTGGACGTATCCCCACACTGGGGTGAACCATGTATATCCTGTGTCAGTGTGCTTTGTGCTATGTTGTTCATGTTATTTATGTATCTAATTGCTTAGTGCATTGTTCTTGATATATGATAGATAGATCTATGAATGCTTAGTGCTTTATGATGTGAATGAATGTTATATCTGAACTTATGCTATGTGCTGAGAGGGTTTAAGAGTTAGATCTTGCGCTAATATATAATAAGGGTTAATTTTCGATGTGAATAAGAATCATAACTTAATGCATATTGTTGGGTAAGTTCTCTATTCAGTATTGTGATCAGAGATCTGTGTCCGAACTAGTTTGTTGACACCTGAGTCCTACAACCCCCCTACCTCTACCTCGGGTGAGACTTCATCTGCTTCACAGGTGTTGCCGAAAGGGCTGGTAGTTAGGGTTTTGTTGGTGCATTTTTGAAGCGTTGAACCCTGGGTCTACCCCTATGCCAACAAGTGAAAATGAGTTTTGGTGCACCCAAACTCTGGCCTAAGAGCTCCATTTATGATCTGGTGATGGGACTGCGACGTCATCCACCCATCTCCATAAAACCTCCCATGAAGCGAAACGTCAAGATCTTGCAACAAGTTGGCCTCAAGTGAGGTCCGAGGAACGACGGCGGGGGATTTAATCCCATGAGCTAACGGTAGGCTCCAAGCGGCAAGGATGTTGGTGGTTTAAAAAAACAATTATTAGTATTTATTACAATATAGTAATACAAAATGATTTACAATTAAATCTTTATTATTTAATTACATTTTTAAAATTTGAAATTAAAAGGAATGTTGTTTTTTAATTATTTTTTAGTTTTTTAAATTGATAAATCATAAGAAAAATAAAAAAAATATTAAAAATCTACTCAAGAGTCTAACTACCCTATCCYCTTATTTGAACTTGTGGAAACACATRTTCTTAATCATTAGGCTCACTTAGGATATATATATATATATATATATATATATATATATATATATATATATATATATCTTTTTCACAACTTTGAAACAAGTTGTTAGAAAAATAACACAAACTATATTGCTATATAARCAAGTACTAAAAAAATATTTACTTACCCTTTAAAAACAATTTAAGGTTTTTAAGATCTTGTCCTTATAAGCTCCTAATAAGCTACTCAAAAGACCACTCATCTTTGAGAATTTATTGAGAAGTTTCCAAATATCATCTTTKTGAAACTCCTMATACCCTTATAAGGAGTTTCAAAGGGCCACTAGAATGATATTTATACAAAAGGTCCCATGGCTTGCATAAAAAAGTTTTCAAAATTCAAATAACAAATTTAAACTTTCCTTAATGACTTTGATAAAAGCTCTCCAAAACATATTTATCAAGTGTATGATAACATTTTTAATATGGTCTCAATGACAAAATAATCTAAAAAGCTTTTGATAACAATATTAAAATGTTATTTAAATTGACAATATTAATATCGTCCCAATCTTGTAATGACATTAAATATTGACACACTAACATTAATGTAAAACTTCATAACAACTTCATATGGTAATGTTCAATTAATATTTTAATTGAAAATTTTAAAAATAACCATGATGTAAAATTTAAAATTTTATTAATTAAGTAATATTTTAATAAAAAAATTTAAAAATAACCTTGATGGTAAAATTTTATTAATTAGTAGTCAACCTGTTTTAACTTATATTCGTGGCATGGCAAGGACTAAAATGGAAATGTCATTCACATGACATGTAAATCCATTCGCGAAGAGAAATTGGCGATATAGAGGATTTATCTCATTTTGGAAAAATAATTCATCATGGACCTAACTTCAACGCTGAGTGGCCTTTTATATAAATCTACGAAATTGTTCCGGGGACTTAACTTAACTTTTCTATATCTTGAAACTGAACAGAACTTTTTAGATTTTGAAAGTGAACGATTAGGTTTATATATATATTTTTTATATTTTCTTTTTTGGGTTAAATCACGCTTCAATAGAGGCACAATATTATATGCATCCGAGTAACCAGGATTTGAAGAAAATAAATTAGATTTAAAATATTGTATGTATTGAAATTATGGGGCTTTATTATGTTAACCAAATCATCTTAAAAATTTAATTTTTAAATATGATTTTTAAATTGTGAAAAATATAGCAAACATTTCGAAAAGTATTTATCATATTTATAATTCTACAAAAAAATTTCTAAATAATATTCTTACAAATAAATTAATAAATATAAAAATTAATAAAAAAATTCATAATAAATAAAAATAAATACCTTCATTTTAAATTTTCATGCTTAAAACAAGCACATAACTAAGTTAGATTTCTCTTTACAACAATAAAATCCTACATATATATCAAACAATATATATGAACTTTATTAAAAAAATATCAATTAAACCAAATTCTTATAAAAAAAAATTCAATATACAAAATTAATATTATCTCAAATTTTGTCAAAAAAAAACATCAATATATAAAATTACTATTTAAATAGTTCAAAATCTATATATATGAAACTTTATAAAAAATAAATCAATATATAAAATTAATATTATATAAATAATTTGAATTAATAATTTCATATTTATTTCAAAATATATTACAATTAATTTTGTTTATTAAATACAATATATCTCTTATTAAATAAATATAATATCATGTTATTTTAAATGATAAAAAAATTTAAATATTTATTTTAAAATTTAATTAATATAATAGTAGTCTATTTATAAAGTATAGATACACTATTTTTTTGAATGTGCATTTGTGACTTTCAAGAAAATAGGACATATTTCTAACTATTAACCATTTAAGACTTTCAAGGTAAAAGAGCATACTTTTAATCATTAATCATTAGAAAGTTGTCCACAATTAATTTAATTTTATATAATTATCATGTAATTAATTTTTATAAAATTCATTATAAATAAATAATATTTATTTCAGTAATTCAATTAATATGTATCTAAATTTAAATATAATATAAATTTAAATATAATATACCGTAATAATTAATTATTATATATTGTCTAAAGGGGTTGGATCTAATAGTGGAAAGCGAGGAGTTTTTCACCATCAGGCAAGGTTCAATTCTTTTGAGGGCTTTACCTGAAGTCATGAGGACACCTTAAAGTAGTGGTTGAATGTATGGTTGCACCCAGAGATACCATATTAAATGGTATCGTAACCCGTGCACACATAAGTGGATCAAACCCCACCCCCATGTCCTTAAAAATTTAAAACCCCGGATGGGGTGCCACCTCGCACAGGGATGACATGTGGTACAACGCTTGGCTGAGCCTTAAATACAGGCCACCGGTTCCCATCCCCTCACCATTAAGAATGGGAGTAAGCCAGATTAGCTAGGCCGATGAGCCAAGACCTCTCATGCACTTGAAGGGAACGAAATCACAGAGCACTCAGCGGATTGCCTTAATGGTGGGTCTGGTCACATTACTCCTCATGAATTTATTTGATTTTGGAAAAGAAGGGGATCATTTCGAGCTAAAGCTGCAGAATTTGGGCATCCTTGAGCTCTGGTGCGATTGTAGTTGCCTAATTGATGCCAGGGCCATTGCTTGGCACCTCCACATGCCACGAGAACGAGGCAAGCCCTCGCAGGGGGCTGTCTAGTATGCTTCGGTTGTGCGCAGAAAGAGACAACAAAATTTCGAGCGGGCATTGTCCATGGAACGAACGTAGCTCGTCCAAAAAAATAGGAAGCCTGAAATGCCTCCCATGGCCTATATCAAAGAAATCATCCTGGACGAACCCACTAAAGTTCCCCCATCACACCTTCTCTTCACCATTCCAGAAAATTGGAACTCACCGACTTTTTTTTCCAGGGGAAGCTACCTAACTGGCTACCAAGAATCATCATGGCTCTAGAAGAGGAGAATCCCAGTTGATAGATTTCCCTGACTGCTACATCATTGAAGAAATTCCAACAGATTTGGAGGCTGAACCGACCATAGGAGCAACAAAGATCCCTCCAACAAAAGTCCTCAAAAGAAATGAGTCAGTCGAGAATGAGGAAACTAGTCTGGAAGGCGAGCTAATAGGGGTTAGTCTAGATGAGGAGGGTGGAATTGCTCCTATTTCATGCCCTCTTTCTGCCATGCAAGAGGTAGGGTGTTTCCAATTGCTACTCCTCCACTCGGACCACCTGACGTTAGAATTTGAACTGAGGAGCTTGGTGGAGGACCTAATCCACCGCACCAGTCTAGTCAGCCAATGAGTTGACTTGATCTAAGATGCCTACTCAAATACACAGCTAGGACAACACTGCTTGATGTGTGCTCAGCCCTTTGTGCTGATAGCAAAGGTCGGGGACAAGGATGGCGAAGGCGACATGGATGATGCAGAGACCACCGGATAAATGTCATAGTTAATAGTTTTAGTCTTTTTCTTGATTTCCCTCAGGCTAGTCATCGCTAGAATCCATTATTTTGTAACTCTAAGACTCAAAGTTTTTTTTTCAGGCCAATGGCTGCCAATTGTCTCGGCTTGCTTTGGGGAAAACATATGGCACCCAATTTTTCTATTTCATAGACTGCATAGATAGCCAGTTGTCTCGGTTTCCGCTTACACGAGGAGACAACTGACAGACATGGTGTTTTTAGTTGCCCCTATTTTCTAGACAATTAATATATTAGGCTCTGCTCTTTTATATTTAAAAATAAATAAATTATTATATATTAAAATTTAAATATAATATATGATAACAATTAATTATTATATATTAAAACTTAAATCTAAGCCATTATAATTGAAAATTATTATATACTAAAATTTGAACATAATCCTATTTATAAGTAATTATAATTGAATATATCACAATACTTCTGAAGTATATCAAGTTAATATCATTTGATTAATTTTTTTTTGCTTGTTAATTTGTCCAGATTTGTTGGTTGTGGGATTAACCTGTGGCTTCAGAAACCACAACTCAAGGGCATCTAAGTCGTCAAAATTATCTGGGAATCGCACTCGTCTTGAGCCACACCAACCCTTAACATGGTTGGATTTTTTGTCCCCACAGGTTTTGAACCAGTGATTTTAACAACACGGAGTGGCTTAACAACACACTCCGTCACCGACTGTCCTACACCTCGGAGACAATATCATTTGATTAATTAAATATCATTATATTTTAAAATTAATTTTGTTTATTAATATATATAGGGTGATAGATGTTTTACAATGTGAAATACATTAGATTATAATTCCATCATCTTCATTCCTTACAAGGATATAACTATAAGTTTAATCATTTTAAATCTTCATTCTATATCTTTAAGAATATAACTATAAGTTTAGTTTAATCATTTTAAGTCTTTATTCCATATCTTTCATATATAAAGATGAATTTACTCTATTCTATTCTATGTTCCAAGTATCTTTTATACACCGACTAAAATAATCAATTCTATATGGTCTTAGTTATTATAATTTAAAATAAAAACTATTTTGATAAAACATATCTAGCACTTTCAATAAGACTAGAATATAATATTCCACATTTTTCATATATAAAAAGTGATTTACTAGACTAGAATATAATATTCCACATTTTTCATATATAAAAAGTGATTTACTTTATTCTATATATTTTATATTTGAAATATTTTATATACAAAGATAGAAATAATCAATTTTATATTGTCTTATAGGATTAAAATAAAAACAATCTAATATGAGCTAGATGTGTAATTCATTATGTGTTTAATAAGGAGTTCAAAAATGACCCTACTTGACTGCTAAATTGAAGAGCTTGTGTATGTGAGGAATGATGATATGCCCTGATATACTTTTTTTGTATTTCAGATTAGAATTTTCCTCGAGAACTTCTTAGGATCTAGCTTAGATACTTGGAAAAATTGCTCTTGCCTTTTATTGATATAGTAAATTTTTTTCCTTTTAAATAGGGATTTGTAAGTATTGATATTATCGAGTTTTATGGACTCATTAGAGGCATAACTAATGTATTTCCTAGAAATTTTACATTTTACACGACACCTAAAAAGAGAACTTGTTAATAGAAGTGGAAGGAGTAGTTGTAAAATTATGACAAAGGTCTTCAATGTTGACCTTATAAGTTAGTATATGTAATTCACTATTTAAATCCTTTAAGAAAATGTCAACTTTACTTTTGTTAGAGGGAAGTTTCCTTTGATTACGAGAATTATCTTCAATGACCCTCATGTGCATGACAAATTTTAGAGTTAGGGTTAAAGGTCTATGATTGAGTAGGGTTCATCGTAATTGAAAAGGTCAAAATTTACTATTTGGTTGGAAACAAGGATTGGTAATTGAAAATGTCAAAATTTACTATTTTGTTGGAAACCAGGATACCATATATCACACAATTTACTAGACTACTTCCTAGCCCATGAATACAAGTCATGTGGTTCAAGTTTGGCTACCTCATTACTCCATTGCAAATTATTAGGTCTTGAGAGTTGTAGAGCTTGACCTACTCAACAACAAACAAATTCTCACTTAAGTCTTCAAAGATTCTTTTGTAGCTATTAGATAAAATAAAGTCCTCATATAGACATAAAGTAATACACTATATTAAATTAGGTGTACCTAGAAATATTTTATTTATGATCCACACTGAAATTATTTTTTTCTTGATGAAGAGTATTTTTTGGATGTAGCTGTGCGTGAGAGTTTTAGAAACTTCACCTTTTTTTGTTGATTAATATTTTTTTGAATTTCACATGCCAACTTCTTAATATTAAGTATTGAAGAAATTAAGCATCTTAGTCCTCTGAATTAGAAACAAGTTATTAACAAAATCACAATTTCTTTACTTTCAATTACTCTTTCTCTTTCTGTAGAGTTTATATAGAATTAGTTTACTTAAATGTATATCGAAATATTTTACTTATGGACTACATTGAAATATTTTCTTGTTATTTACTTGTCAACTCCATATTGAGCATAGAAGGAATTATACATCTAAGTCATACTGGGATGTAGAATGCACCTTTCAACAAAACCAAATTTAACAACCAAATTTAATATTGTTTTGAACTATTTCCTAAAAACCGTGATTAAGAATCTATTGATATCATCAATTGATTTTTCTTTTTACATAAAACAAATTTAAAAATGAATGGTACTCTAAAAACATTATAAATTATTTTACCTTTATAGATATTTTTTTAAATCGCCTATTATAATAAATTGGAAAAATCTTAAAAAAAAGTTTAAAACTTTGAAAGTTTTAAAAATATATATTATCTATAGTCCAATATATATTACCTAATCGATTCATCTGTAGACTTTGAGGATACTTTACAAAATATATTACTTGTTAGTGCCTACCGAAGGCGTAGAGGGACTATAGCAATCGATAAATCATTGACTTCATATTAATATGTCATTTGACTATAAATTTTCACATCATCTCTATTGTTCGAACTATAGAAGTAAAAACATTAATTTTTATATAAAAAAAAAACTTCATATTTCATCATTTCATTGGATAATATATTGGAGGTCTTAATGCGAGCTTCACTACTCCCAATGTTGTAATTCTTTAGATATCCAAAGTTTTGAGCTTAGATGATCTTTTTTAATTTTTATTACATTTTTAATGAAATGTTTACATACCGAATGTTTTGAGCATTAACACTATTTTTAATGTTTTTATTATTTCTATTTGTATTGAAATGTTTACATACCGAAGGTTTAGAGCATTGACACTTTTTTAGGTACTTGAAGAGGCCCGACAACTTAAATGTTTACATAGTGCAAGGTCCTTAAACATGCCTGACAGCTTAAATGTTTTCATACCATGAGGCCCTTAAACAGCATGACAACCTTAAATGTTTCCTCGATTTTTTCCATACAATGTTTCAGTGAATTTGGACAATATTGTTGTCCATCGCCAATTGCATAGCCATTCTATGTTCCATACTTCTTCTATGCTTGGAATTCAATTTGGTCATCATTGAAGATACATACATTGTTTACTGATTCGGTGGGTGCTTCGTTTGTTGGTTCGTCAGTTGGTACTTGTTCTTGTTTGGTTCAACTTTGCAAGGTTGAGGACCTCTAGCTACAGTTGGACTTGTTGGTGCTTGTTACTTGCATTTTTTTACTTCAACTTTGCAGGGTTGGGGTCCTACATCCATAGTTGGAGCTATTTTTTTTACTTTGCCGGGTCCAAGTGATCCACCCACAATTCGACCTACACTTTTGTCGTTTATTGTTGCAGAGTAAGTTTCAATGCCATAATTTCATTTCTATTCATTCTTTGTTGTTTATTGTTTCCAGTTTGCAAGTAAGAATGTTTAATTATTTCTACTAGCATGCTCGTCATATGTTTCGGGTTCCTTCTGTGCTTGGGATGCAATTTGGTAATCATTGGAGATATATATGTTGCTTATTGGTTCATTGGTTGTTGGTTGTTCTCTAGTTCGTTAGTTTGTCGGTTGCTACTTATTGTTGTTTGGTTCAAGTTTGCAAGTTTGAGGTCTTGCGGCTGCAGTTGGGCCTATTGATGCTTCCTCACTGGTTTTTTGCTTGTTGTTTTATTTTTTTTGTTTCGAATTCGCAAGGTTGGGGTCCTACTCCCATAGTTGGATTTGTTTCTTTTTTGCACTCTGTGGTGTTCAGGTCCTGCACCTGCAAGTTGACTTGCAGTTTTGTCATTTTCCGTGTCCGATGAGGTCGTGATCTGGCGCCTGTCCCATGCCCACCTATGCTACTCTTAAATTTTGTTCCAATTTTTTTTCCTAGCTCTGAACGATACCTACATGTCTTTACAAAATCTTCTTGTAGAGGAAAAAGATACTGATATGGTGCTAGCAAGAGTGGTGTTCTGTGGATTGCAAATTACAATATTCAGTTTCTATTCTACTTGGCATGCAATGTTTCTAGCATAATGAATGTGTTCTCAAATGCATCACACCATTTGTGACGGCAACCGCACTCCTCGAGCGCGATCGCTCCCTCAGGACCTTCTCCTTCAATGGACTGAAGAGGTACAACGCCCTTCAAATCCCTTATCGGGACTTTCTCACCCCACAGGTTCTCTTCTTCGGCGCGATCCTCTCTTCTTCCCTTCGAAGGATAGGCACTCGCGCCTTCGCGAGTGCTCATTTGATCGTGGGACCCTCGAATTCCCAAGACTCGATAGCTGGTCAACTCACTGAATTTTCCCTGTCGGGGTTTTCTGCTCTATCACGCCTTCGCCCTATCGCAACTTCGTCTCTCGCGACAACAACCACTAGGATGTCCGACTTCCGATACCCGATGCGCTGAAACACCGATACAACCTTATCGCATGTTCGCGACTTCGCGCCCTCGCTCCTTCGCTACTCGTGACCTTCAACACTGGTTTCTCCGCTTTCCAAGTCTCGATGTGACGAGACTCCAATATTCTCCTGCCACGCTTTCGCTATCTCGTGCCTCGCGACTTGAACCTTCCAATCTATAAACCTTTAACTTGCGAGTCCTGAGCTCACGAGATCTCCAATCTCCTCCACCTGTCTTGCACCCACTCCTGTGGCCCACGCGACTTATGTCACTGTTGGGATATCGCTCCTCGCGACTTCGTGATTCCCGTTGCCAAATCTTTGATGCTTTTCTCATGAGATCCTAATGGGCGATCTCACGAACAATACAACGGCCCCGACCGTCTTGTATCAACATTCTGCCCCTCCTAAGCTTAGAACTTCTCTGCGCTATGCAGTAACTTCCTTGCACCTCCGCAAGATCCAATGGCCCTCAGAACTTCGTGAAATATCCTCAAAGGATTTCGATCGTCCGTTCTTCCTCGTACAATTCCATGAAAAGGAATAAATGTCTCTCCATGAGACTTGTTGTCTACTCGTCAACCTGTGACGCTTCCTGCAAGATTTCAATAGCCGCTTCCCTACGTGTACCCTTAGACGAATTCAAAGGCTTACTCCTTCCTAAACTTTTCCAAGACTTCAATCTTCTTGGAAACCTCTTGCACGCACTCCTTGTGGAAAATCTTCAACAACTTCTAAGTGTTGAAGTCTTCTGACCCTGTGCACTTCTGCAGCAGAAATCTTTCAATGCTTTGCTCAGAATCGCAACTCTGAGACTTCGCTTGGCCTACTCACTCCTTGAATGGCATTGTGCCTCTCTGCACCTTTGAAGAAAATGAGAACAAAATCTATCTCTAAGTGAACCCTTCTGTCAACGCACTCCTTGCGGACAATTCGACTGCACTCCTTGCAGGAATCTTCTGGCTCACTTAAAGAAACAATTGAAACTCATTCAGTTATCCTCTCAGACTTCAATTCAACCATGAAATCATATACACAACATATAAAAGCAAATGTATGATAGGAAGCAAATATTCATGAGCATAATATCAACACACAGATAATAGACACATAACCATGGATTTGAATCAAAGCCTTCTTCTATAAATTCAATATCTATACATGGATGTTCTCTACACAGTTCTCTACTTGCTCTTCTTTCTCTCCTGTTCAATCAACCTAAATGGTTGAGTTCTTTTGGGTGTTCAGTAACCCAACAAAGATCCTTCAGTGGACTCTTCTTTCAACTTCCGAACTCAAAGAGTTCTTTCTTTCTCTTGCGCCTGCCTGCACACTTACTTGACGCCCTCCTGGTGGAGTATCTCCTACTCAGAACATTCAACAATTATGGGTTCTTCTCCTGTGCAACTATGCACTCGCTCAATGCCCTTCTGGCAGAGCTCTCAGAATACTCAGCGATTCTGGTCTTCAACTGTTTTCTCATACACAACCTTACCTTCCAAGGTGTTCAACAACCTTGAGGTCTTCCTCTTGAGTTGTTGACTTCAGTCTCTGTGCCTCAGCACGTCTTTGTCTAATTCCTCAGAGTTCAGAAGTGCACCCTCTGTGCACGGCTATCAGAACCTCAGCGTTTTGCCACACCCTCCTGGCATGAAGCCTCAAAGACCTTTACCTGAATCAAACAAACTCCTACAAAATGCACCCACATAACATACATTCACATCATATACATGGAACACACACAGACATCCATATAACTCAGAATATGCAGGAAAACTGCTATGTTATATTAACAATGGCAAATGCATGAATTTACAATGGTGTTCCTGAGCTCTACCTAGCTCCTCTCTTCTCTATCCTTGACTCCCTCTAAATGAGAGATATCAAAATCTCTTTTACCTGAGGGGCTCTTAGCGCTTCCCTCCAGGTTCACCTACCCTATTCAATTACAATCAATGGTTGTCTAGTCCAGCGCCTGGATCTAGATCTCAGTCGATCTTGGCATTAAAGCCGATCCTATCTAATGCCTACTCAAAGGCACGGCTTTTCCTGGCTCAACAGCCTAAACATTAATTTACATTCAATTCAAAATTTAAAATGAGGCTGTGCCTCCCTTTCAGCACATGAATGCATGCGAGATGATGTGGATGGCTGGCTGGCTGGCTACATGGAGAGATGCTCATGTATCAATTTGCATTTGGATGAAACCATTATCATTCTAGGATACTTCAGTGTTGACATGATACAAAATAGTGTCATAACAAATAATTGTACAACTAAATGTGCAATTACAATGTTCGTTTTCTTGTTGTTAAGATAAAAACATGTGAAAAACACAGTTATTGACAATATATGGTGAAATGTGCCCATATTGTAATACAACATATTTATCCTATACAAAGACTCATCTGACCATGATACAATTTGTCTTGTAATTGAAATATGAGATGTACATCAAAGATATTGCAAAATTATATTTCCATGTCTCAAAGCATATCTAGATACTTTGTTGCAAAAAACCAAAACCATTCAGCTATGGCCATGCAATTTCTTAGTATTTTTTGTCTTGTAATATATTTTTGGTAGGAAAAACTCTATACAATTAGAACCATGGATCAAGAAAGGAAAAGGTTCATGTTTCTAACTATATTTTGTTCTATTCCTTTTATTCTCACTTACTGTATGTACATATTACTTGTTCTCCCTTGCATACCAACTTCCATTCATGTTCATTGTATTGTGTGCATTCCTACATTGAAACAAACAAAATAACTTGAGAATATGAAGGAGTCTTTACCGCAAATGTAGAATAGGAGAGACAAAGGTGCCTGCTTGTACTGTTATTTCATATTCCATTGTTTTGTATTTCATTTATTGTTTGTATATGTGTTCACCTAGTTTATTGTATGTAGACATTGTGTATCTTCCTACATAATAACTTATCTTCATGTCCTTTGTATTCTTTGTGCTTCTACATTGGAACAAATCAAACTCTGTTAATTTTTTCACATGTATTCCTACATACCAACTTACGTTCATGTCCATTGTATTTTTTCTACATTTGTACATTTTAACAAACAAAATAACTTGAGAAGACAATGGAGTCTTTGCTGCAAATGTAGAAGAGGAGATACAAAGGTGCATGATTTTACTTTTATTTCATATTCCATTGTTTAGCATTTCATTTATTGTCTGTGTATTTGTTCTACTTCTTTTCAACTAGTTTGTTCTGTGTAGATACTACATATGTTTCTACATAGTAACTTATCATCATATGAATTGTATTCTCTTTGCTGCTACATTGAAATAAATAGAAGTGTGTTTCTTTTTTTTACATGTATTTTTGCATACTAACTTACCTTCATGTCCATTGTATGTTCGGTGTTGCTATATTGAAAGAAACAAATTAGTTGGATAGGAAGATGAATTCTTATATGCCGCAACAGAGGGGGATAAAGCACAATCTTCGAAAAGGTATACCAACTATGCTGGTAAATCAAACACAAAAATGAGTGGGTGCTAGAGTAGAAAATGATGATTTGGAAAAAATGCGCCTTTGTTGAGACTTCCCGCTTCCAAACATTGCTCTCCCCATTTTTAATTTTTCCATTTTCTATTATCCCTTTTTTTTCACTCCTCTATACTTAACTGAATTCTCCTTTGTTTTTTTCTTATAATTTTTCTTTATGGTTGCTTTTCTTAGTCATCATTCTGAAAATGTCTAGGTGCATGGGTTGGCAGAATCATGAGTTCACATTTATACTCATGCTTGTATATCATGACTCTGACCGATGGTTTCCTCATTCCATACTTGGCCAGTTTTCGATCGCAGGTTCCTAGGCTGGCGGGTTCAAGATTGTGCCTCCATCTTCAAAAATTGTGAGATATACAGATTGGCCCCTGTACCCACCCCATCATGCCCTATTCCATGTTACACATTTTTGCAGTCAAAAAATTTGAGGCATACAATTTGATTGTCGGGTCCTCATGTTTTCTTAATATCCCTTGACACCCTATTTCATATTCCATCTCCTTCGACCCTGTATGTGACATTCAAAACAATTATGGAAAATATGCAATGCATATTCTTATTCATTCCTTCTGATGTTCATATACACATGCTTGCATCAAACAAATTTGGACTAGTGACATGGCCATGAGCAGTCAATCATCGTAAACATCAACAGAACAACAAGGCCAAAGGTAAAGATTCATACATTGTATTCCTCATATGTTTACCAAACAAATATTCTAAGTTATTTATTCATATATGCCATGATAAATAGCGTGATGTCATCTGCAACACATACTTTGTAGTTCACAAGAAGTGTCAATGAGCTCAAGTGAGACGTTGAACATAGTGGAAGTTCCGCAGACTAAGAGGTCTGGTTGCAAAACTCGGGTTCCATACTTCATCCAAGTTGTGTGTTTAGTTGTATATTTATGCCAGGAAAAAGGAAAAAAAAAAAATAATGCAGACTACCATTCACATTATTTTTCCTGTTCAAAAAATGTCACCAGGTCTAAGCTTATAACACCCAAAATATTATCAATAGAGGGCTTGAACAACCACTAAACTGGACAAGTGTTCATCGGGGACATAATTCTCATCTATAGAACCTACTTGGACATGAAAAACAAAACTAGATCCATTATGAGTGCTAACATGAGAGACAATGAAGCCCTGATGACAGTCACACTGACTATTCTCACACAACTTGTCAAGAAACATGCAAAAAAAATATTTCCATGTAATGGGATATCCATTACAAATTTTATATATTGCATAAAATATTATATGACTGTATTGATTGTGATTGGATTATATCGCTCAACGAAACATGTATTATGGAAAAAATTCTCGTGATTTGTCCAGAACATCGTTTCGTCCCGAACACAACAATCAGAAAACTTGCATAGAGCAATGACAATTACCCAATCAAAACTAATGGTACAGTTGTCACACTCACGAGAAAACTTGTCTTGCAACACATTATCCATGTAAAATATGGAGAGTTAGAGAGCGACAAGGAAATGGTACAGTTCTCCATATCTAGTTTTTTTCTTTACTTTCACATGTCCATGTATCTCGGTTATGTTACACAACTATTTCACTGTTCCATGTTCCAGCTGCAATTGTTTGGAACCTATTCAAATTTGTTTTTGTCCATGGAACAACAATTGCATAAAGGAAAATTTACACTTATGCTCTTAAAAAATATAACAAAGAAAAGAGATGTTAAAGAAAGGATCTTTCGCACAACCCAAGCAACATTTGTAACAGAATTAAGAACAGACATAGTACATGATCTTAATAAAATAACTAGATCTACAATTGTTGTGCATATACATCTACAATTTCATCCTCTCTTTGCTCATACAAATTTCCTTCACCAATTTTTTGCAACATTTTCTTTTTGCGGTTTTATATTATATTGTTCAAGATGCTATCCTCACGTGCCCAGGTTTAGGGTGTTTTGGTTGCAACAAATGCATACTCAACCCCCTTCAAGCCTGTATGTGCAAAATGAAACTCTCCTGCTTCTACCTCTACTTTCATAAATGATGGTGCAATTGATTGTAAATGATGCACTAAAAAATTCCCTTACATATATCAACATTGCCTCAATGTTGCCATCCAAACTGTGGGAAACACAATCGTACATTGTACACTTAGACAACCTCTGTTACAAGATGTGCTTCTTCAGCTAGCATAATTTCCATATAAACTATACCTACAGAAAAAGACAAACAATGTCTACATGCTGCATGAATTTCAGGTCCATGGAAAATTTACTTTAAATGAGGACAATGCAATACTACATATCGGCTGAAAAACAAAATGCATATCAAGCTTAGACAGGAAACGAAAACAACTCATGTGTATATGTAATTTTTCTTCAATACCCAAATGAATGTTTGTGGGACTCGAGTTCTTCTAAGTTTACATCTATGGCTGTAAAATTTTCTTTGTAGATATTTTGTCTCTTTTGTGCACTTGAAAAAACAAGGAGAAAAAAACTACAAATCAAATCATTTTTGTTGTTATTTTGATGTATTTTTGTATCTCCCAGTAAGAATTTTGCATATTTGTTGGGGTGTTCAAATGAAAAAAAATGATGTCTAGCTGTAGATTTGATGGAGGATTCTGCACTTTTTTGGGTAGCCAAATTGGAAAAATGTTTTCCAACTATATAGCCATGGTAGGATTTCTGCATTTTTTTGGGTACCCAAATAATAATGAAAAAGATGATCTCCAACTATACGTTTATGGTGGGATATCTGCATTTTATTGGTGCCTTGATTGAAAAAAAAGGGCTCAACATGGGTTGAAGCATGAGCTTGAGATCTTCAGATCTCCCTATAGGGATTGGGGAGTTTGGGCATTAGAATCCATACAGGCAGGTCAATTTATTGTTAATGTACAAGTGAATAAGATTGTTCAGTCCATAAATGGGAAGAATGAGGACAAACACCATACAAAGTATCCAACTGTGAATAAATAATGCCCATCCTTTGAACCATCGAAATGGCTTGCTCCTCTAGGAGGAACCATCAGTCATTTCCAATAATATTGGAAATTTGGCATTGTTAAAATTGGTAGTGATAGAACATGGCACTATCAGAAGAAAATGTACATAGTGATCCTATTTCATGGTAAAATAGTAATCAGAAAGTTTCTTGTTCCCCATTTGGGGGTTTGGTTATAGATGGGATACAATGTCAAAGCCTCATTGGTTTTATGATGTTTTGTGTTTGGCAGACTTTTGTTCATATCTCATGGCTCCGATTATTTTCTAATGGGAACATATACCCGATGTAAGAGAAAAACAATGCCACATGTGTTTTTTTTATATTGAATTGTTTGATGCATAGGTCGATGTGTGCTTCTCTATGGACCCTTGTGGGATCTCACTTGGAGCCTTCTATGTTCATTCGTTGCCATGTGCCTCTACACTCAATACATTTGGTGTTTACTTGGCTCTTGGTTGTATGTTTCATTCTGGAAAATTAATGATACATTTAGGATCATGTCTGTTTTTCTATGATATTAAAGAATGTACATGACCTTCTTTGAATTTTAGTGTAATATGTCTGATGCTAATGTAGTATGTGGATCATTTAGCACTTTTCCTTGATTGATTAACCTAGAAAAAATCATCTTGAGGAATATTTTGAAATAAAAGGATATATAGTATGTGAAGTCCAATGGAACTATCATATCAACCACATAAAATCAAACTTCAAATTCATATTAAAATTCAAATTCGTCATTGTTATGCTTACGGTGAAGTTGACCGTACAATAATTTTACGTAAACATCCCAAAATTCATTTTGTTGTGACTTTTCGATGCTTCTCTTATGCAAACAGATCCTCGAAACTATAAGCATGGTTCATTTTATATTTTCCTTGATTGGAGAGCCTCTTCACTTGTTTAATGCACTTCATAGTTACTATTAAGACCATCAATTGGGGCTTTCTTACACCAATTCCCGCTTCCGAAAATTTCCATCCCCTTTCTTTTTTCCCTCTACTTTCCCTTTATGGTTACTTTGTTGTTTTTTGGAAAATGTCTAGGTTCTCGGAATGGAAGATTCACATGTTCATATTTCCACTGATAATTTTATATCAGAAGTTCAACTGACTGCTTCCCCATTCCATGTTCAACAAACTTTGTGCATCGTGGGTTCCTGGGTAGGTGGGATGAACATTGAGTTTCCATTATTCTGCCGCCTGTAAACAACACCCGGACTTCCCTGAGCTACAAATTTACAACCAAATTCCACTTTCTTTTTCTCATTTACTTTCCCTTTTTAGTTACTTAGTTGTTTTTCTGAATGTCTCATGATTTTATATACAACACCTGAAGTTCTGCAATATATAAATTGACCGTCGAATTATGTATTACCCCTTGTTCCGTGTTACGCATTTTGCAATCAATAGGTCTAACCGCAACTGCAGGTCCTCAACCTTGAAAAGTTGAACCAGAAAAGAACAAGAAAAAACTGACAAACTAGAGAACAAGAATAACCCACTAAACCAATAAACAATATATGTATCTTCAATGATGATCAAATTGCATTCCAAGCATAGAAAAAGTATGAAACATAGAATGACTATGCAACTAGTGGTGGAAAACAATATTTTCTAAATTCACTATAACATTGTATGGAAAAATTCAAGGAAACATTTAAGGTTTCTAAGCTGTTCAAGGGCCTTGTGGTATGAAAACATTTAAGCTATCAGGCTTTCTTAAGGACCTCGCACTAAGGACCTGATCAGTATGTGATCCGGATTATTTTCGGCACAAAATGAGATCGGAGATATAATAAAGAAATGCACAGAGATATCACAGATATTCAATAATATAAAAGAAATGTATCAAAGATGAAACCATAAACACAGATATATAGTAATACACAATTTCTATTAATGAAAGAAATGTACAGAGACTGTAAAAATACAGAGTGAAAGACTTGCTAGAATGGTGGCAGCTTATCACTGAGAAGAGATGTGACGGCTACTCGCATTCACAAGAATATGATTACAATGAGGCTCTAAAGGACTTTTTACAATAAGAAGGAATTACAAAAACCCTAGAAATCAAAAAACCTAACCCTAGGAGATGAAGCGCCAAAAGTCATGTGGGCCCCGTTTGGGTAACTGAGTACATCAACTTCTCGGGGTCGTAACTTTTTCATATGATCTCTGTTTTAGGCGTGTGATAGCTCGTTGGAAAGGTATTGTCAAGGAGATTAATTTGGGGGGATAAGATATTATTTTAAATGTCATTGAGAACCTTGATCTCGAAAAACCTTCATTTGGGCCCTCAAAATGGCCTCGGAAGTTAAAAACTGTTAAAATTAGTAAATTGCCAAAATTGCGAGAAAATTGTTTTGAGCCAGCCGAAAAAGGTAGTTGTCCATCGATATCCACCTAGATCAATCCTTCCTCCTTATAAATAAATGGTCTCCATTTCATTGAGTTCCCGGGGGAGAGGGAAAAGCATTTGTTGAATCTGCATCTTGGTGAGCTGCTTGCCTTGCTGGAGACGTCACACTGCTTAGTTTGTGGAAGTCTATCACAAACCTATTGAGGCCGAGGCTGTTCAACAAGTCCAGCTAGATGAGAGGATGGTGTGGAAAAGGAATATTTGTGCTTTGTTGCAACCTTGTCGACCTACTTTTGTTGGATAGAAGGTGCTTGGGGCGAGGTTGTAGTGGTTCCAATGTCCTTCTGTTCCCCTTTTGAATAGATTTAGAGGAAGCTGAATTTTGCAGTATGAGATACTACCTTGCGACACTTTTTTAGTGGAACAGTAGTCAGAACTACCTCTGGTATTCTATAGAGATGACCCCAGAAAGTAACAATGACACTGCGAGGTCGAGACTCATAAACAACATGGCGCTTCCACATATATGGTTGGCCCAAGAGAACATCAAAGAAATCCAGTGGGGAAACATCACATAATACCTCATCCTTGAAGGGTTGGATACCATATGACAATCGATACTGTTGGCTGTCACGAAGATCTCATCCTTGGCGAAGACATCAAATGTTGTATGGTTGTGGGTGCGCTGTTGTCGACAATCCCAACTGTTTGATGACCTCTACTAAGATGAGGTTCTTCTAGCTTCCGCTATCAACAATAAAATGTAGCGAGATCCCCTTCACCCACATCTATGAAAGAAAAAGGCAATCCCCCTCTTCAAGATTTGTTGGTTCTTTAGGTTGAAATGTTGCGGTCACAACAATAGAAATAGGGTCTGCATCAATGATCTTTCCTTTGCCAGTATTTTTAGAATCAGATTCTGAATCAGGGTTTGGCTCCTTTTCTTTGATCTCGACCACCAATGACTGGTTTGAGTGACATTCATCAGTGTTGTGCCAAGGGCCTTTTTAGTGTCCCCAAGGCCGAGCCCCGATGTAAACCATGATCTGAAAGAGATTGTAAATATGTGTTATAGGCTGGTGAGCCAAGTTTTGTATAAGCCATAGGCTTATGTATTTGATTAGGCCAGAGAGCCTAAGGGAAGAAGGCCACGGGCCTAGATTTTGTATCTGTATGTATGCATCACTTCAATAAAATATAAAAACTACCAGGTGCAGACCGACCACGATGAAAGAGTGATGGGGGACTGAGCGTCCACAGAGTGGGCACGGGATTTAGGACTGGAAGGGGGAAAAAGGGGCTGGGTGTTGAACCTAGGGGCTAAGCCTAGGGGGCTTAGGCCTGGAATAATATTTTAATATTATTTCTGAAAAGAGCCATGTGCATATTATTTTACCCTAAGTTCTTTGGAAGGACAAGTGACTTCCAAATGTGAAGGAACGAGCTTCATGGGTGACAAGTGTCAACCCATGTGCATGTAGTTAAAGCTACCGAAGCAAGTCGTGTTGGGTGTTCCACTCCCATTCCTGTGGACTGTTGCGTAGGTTCCTCCGGGGGATTTGACCAGACTGTCTGAGTGTGAACGGGTTGAACCATTGCAGAGATACCCTCGTGCATCTTCTGAACTGTACACCCCTTTGAACCGGAAGCCTGTGTAGACCTTGGGAAAAATTTTGTGTTTGTTCTGGAAAGTTGTTTCATCCTCCGAACCGGAAAAGGCCTGTGTCGTTCTAAGATAGCCTGTACATTCTGTTCTAAATAGTCAAGCTTGTGAGTGGAATCTCTGTACACCTTGTGAAATCCCGAAACCAAAACCATGAGTCTATTTCGTGATTGTTGAGCCTGTTTGGGAAGCCTGTGTCTGTTTTCCCAGTTAGATGTTGTGGCCACGCCGTGATGGACTGTGCATGGCTTACTGGCCAGTGTGAATTCATGCTTATCCTGTGTGTAACCTCTCTCCAGGTGAGGGAGGTGATTATGGTTTGAAGAGGCATATTGTCAGGCCTGCGAGCAACTCTTTCCAGGTGAAAGAGTTTGTTGGGAAGTGTCTTCTTCCAGAGAGTGTCCAGCACCAGCTACGGGCTCTGAGACTTCCTAATCCAGCCTATTGTCGAGACCCAGAAGGGGAGGTTAGCACTGATGGACTGTGCATGTGAAGGTGTATACTCCCGGGTGGAACAAGCATGTGGGGAATGAGGGTCTGGTAGTAGTGGGCGTAAGATGGCATCTCTGGGAAGAATCCTTCCAGATATTTCTGTGATGTCTTCCCTGTAACCTTAGCCTGAGTATAGATTCCTTGCCTTGGGGTGGAGCTCGGTCCTAGCTCGGGGGTGACCCACTGTTGAGCTGATGAACAGTGTGGTCTAAGGCTGGGAGGTTCGTGGAAGGCCTGCACTTGGTTGGTGAAATTCTGTAGCCATTAAAAGATAAGTATCTGAATTATGATTTTATCACATTTGGCATGATTGTGCTGTTCATGTATCATGTTTGCCGCTGTGTAAATGAGTTACGGTTGAATGCTATGGCTTGTTTAATTATAGCAGTAACTTATATATTTTACTCTGAGAATTAAGTGTGTTTAATTGTCCCTAAATGCATGTGGTTATATTGGCCTGTGTTTATTCTTAAAAGAGTGTATAGAATATTACAAGAGGGTGTTAAACCTCTTGGTTCTTTAAAAAGGTACACTACAAATTGGTATCAGAGCTAAGGTTTCGACACTGAGCCTAGATGGGATGGTGGAGCGGTCTTGGACCGAAAATGTGAAGAGAAATTGGTCCTGGAATGGCCAATTTCAGACGTTGGTTGCTCCAGTGTGTCAAGTAGTTGCTTGACCACGTTTACAAGCTCAGGAGGTTTAGCGGTGCGGTGAAAACCGCAGCTGGTATGGTCTATGACCACAGGGAGACAGGTCTCTACACCAATGGTGTTAGAACCGTCAGATCTATTCAGGAGGGAAGGCGAACCTTTGTAACCGTCAGATCTGGAGAACGTGCACAAGGTTTAAATCCTTTGGATACTACACAGGAGTTCAAACTCGGGAGGATCGTGAGTCGTAAGATCCCTGTGGGATTACCCGTCAACCGTCCGATTTGACAGAAGTTGCGTAGGACTTAAAGTCCTCATGGGTAGAGGAGAAGTCTCGGAGAGGCGTCAGGATATTAGAAGTCAAGAGAATCGAGACCTTGTGATTCTCGAAATCCCGAGGAGGGATCATAGCCCTGAATCTCGGGTGGACACGTGCCAAGAGATTCCGTAGAGTCAGAAATCGGAGAATCGGAGTTCTCGAACACAAAGAGATCTCGTCACACGGAATCGTGATCTACAATTTCGCGACAAATCTAGACCGTTCATTTAGTGGACACGTGGCAGAGATCTGCACCATCGAGGAAAGTCCCGACAAGGAGTAAGTCCATCGGGAAATCGAGCACCCCAGTGACAAGTGATTCATACACTTTGAAACTCTGAACCCCCAAAACCCGACAAGAGCTTTGAGTATGGTCACGGGGTAGAGGTCACATGGACCTGACTTAATCGCGAAGGGTTAAAGCTAAAAAGGTGCATCGGCATATCGGGAATCGGGACATCGGATATCCTGGAAGCAAAGGTTTTGTGCATTGGAAAATTCGGATACGCAATTTCTTGATAAAACCTAGGAGCGTGGGGCCACACTGACTGTCAGGAGGACAGGTGGCATATTTTTAGCGACAGGCAAAAAGGACTTTTGACAAGTCAACGACTGGGACCCATCGGGGATCCCGTGAGCGTAGGAGCATAACGTTGAAACTGTCAAAACCCGACGAGGTAGGGTGGAGGTCATATAGTATGGTCATGTGGACCAGAGGCTGAGCCAGGAGAGCTAGCCAGTGAAAAATCACATCGAGAATCAAAGGATCAGAGGTTGTGAATGCATGTGCATTGCGACATCACAAATTCCGAAACCCTAATAAGAGGACTGATCACAGTCATGGGTAGTGGTCATATGGCGAGGCTATAGCCTAGAGGGCTAGCACGAACGAAGTCCATCAGAAATCGAGAAATCGGGGATTCCACTATCAAGCATTTTGGCACATTCAGATTTGTGAAACCCTGAACCCCAATAAGGGAAAAGGCTGGGTCACGAGTCAGCGGTCACATCAGCCAGGGTTTCTCTTGAAGGGATAATGCATATCAGAGATCGGGAATACATAAGGACAATAAACCTCGACATCAAAAATTACAAAAATTCGAAACTTGAAGTCCCGAAATAACTAAAATTGAATTTTCGGACACCCGAAAAACACAGAGCCAGACAGAACTCAGGGAACTTTGTAAAGTAGAGATGCCTTTCATTCTTGTTCGTATTGATTATGAATGTTGTGGATTGTTCATAAAGTTTAATGTTCTGACAAATTTCTAATTCAATTGCACAGTGTGTGTGCAGAGTTCAACGAAGGACAAAACTCCAGAGAATCAATGCCAAGTATGGAGTGGGGAAGAATGCAAATTATCCCTGAAATGGAAGACAAACAAGAAGGAAAGGATGTTAACCTGGGAGTCGAAGGATCGAACTCTAATGGGCATGGAAAAGATATGGATAAGGAAGGACATATGATGAAAATCATTGAAGGGCTACAAAGAGAGGCCAAGGAGCATCGAGCTGATAGCCGAAAGCTCATGAAAGTCAAGGATCGACAAGGGAAATTAAACTTAAGATTCTTGCAGAGTCTGGAAAGAATAGAGAAGAAACTTGAGAAAGGAAGAGACTCAAGTACGATGGAGAGTCGCAGAACTCATGGGAGAAGAAGCAGGTCGAGGAGTGATAGCCGACATCACAGTCGCTCCCAAAGATGTTCTGGTAGTAAGACACATAACAGTTCAAGCCCATCACCTACCAGAAAATATAAAAAATCTGGAAGGGAGGAATTGAAAGGAGAGATGAATAAAATTAAACCTCCAACATTTGATGGGGGCATAAGAAGGAGGAAGATACTGAGACATGGTTGTTTGGCATGAAGAAATATTTCTAGCTGCAGAATTATTCTGCTCATGCAGAAGGAAGAATTGCAATGTACCAACTGAAAGGCAAGGCATCCATGTGGTGGGATCAGTTAGTGCATGTGCAACACATCAAAGAGAAAGAGGTTACTTGGAAGGAATTCAAGAGGTATTTTGAGAAGAAATACCTGACTAAAAGATATTATGACAGAAAGATGAAGGATTTCTTCGAACTCAAGCTAGGCAGTATGACCATTGATGAGTATGAACGAAGTTTTCTAGAACTACTGAAGTATGTTCCATTCATCAAGGATGAGGCTGTCAAAATTCAGAGGTATCTGAGTGGTCTGCCACCTTCCATTGGTGACAAGATTCAATACAATGATCCTAAGACCATGGAAGAAACCATAAGAAGGGAGAAATGCCTATATGAGTAGCAAAGGGAAAAGCCTACCTTTCGGAAGGCTTGGGATGACTAGAAGAGGTTTAAGAAGGAACAGAGGTAGAAGGGAAGCAAACCTTCCTTTTATAGAAATAGTCTTCAAGGACAACCATCGTTTAGAGAGCCGAGAATGACTGAAGAGAGACCACAAAGACAGAGACAGGCGCCCATTCAGTGTTGGGGCTATCAAGGAAACCACAAGTACAAAGACTGTCCCCATAAAAATGGTAAGGCAAGAACTATACATATTGTTCAACAAGATGAAACAGTGGAGGATATGGATAGCAGAATGCCGAGGATCTACGCAGCCCTGGACAATAAGTAAGCAGAATTTCAATCACATATGATTGAAGTGGAAGGTATGATTAACAACCAACCACTTGTTATTTTGATTGATTTGGGGGCTAGCCATAGTTATGTAGATTCTAGAGTGGTAGAAAGTATGCATCTAATGAGAAGCAAACATGAGAAGTCTTGGTTAGTGCAGTTAGCCACAGGGACCAAGAGGAAGGTCACTGAATTGGTTAAGTCCTATTCAGTGGACATGAATGGAATGAGCACTAAGGATGAATTGAACATTCTACCTTTAGGCTCATATGATTGCTTAATTGGGATGGACTGGTTGGACCAGCACCATGCCCTTCTGGATTTCCATAAAAAGAGATTTACATGTATGGACGAAGAGGGAAATCGGATAACAATCCAAGGAATTCCCAGAGCTGTGGTTATTAGAAAATATCAGCCATGCAGCTGAAGAAATGTTACCGGAAAGGCTGCCAATTATTTGTAGCCTGGGTGGAAGAAGTATTCCAAGATGTGGTCTCGAAATTGGAAGACCACGAAGTGCTCAAAGAATTTAAGGATGTATTTCAGGAGGTGCCTGGACTACCTCCGAAGAGGGACATCGATTTTTCTATAAATCTGATGCCTGGAGCAGCTCCAATTTCAAAGACTCCGTATAGAATGAGCATACCAAAGCTAAAAGAGTTGCAATTGCAGCTCGAAGAGCTACTAAAGAGAGGGTACATTCATCCCAGCGTGTCACCGTGGGGAGCGCCAGTCCTATTCATGAAGAAGAAATATGGGACGATGAGGCTGTGCATTGACTTTCGACAGTTGATTAAAGTCACTGTCAAGAACAAATATCCTTTGCCAAGGATTGATGATCTTTTTGATCAGTTGAAGGATGCAAAAATATTTTCGAAAATAGATCTTC
>ML794840.1:16238-49479 GCA_009831015.1 Picea engelmannii | reverse complement strand
ACTTTCAAGCTCGTTCGACCGCTTTTCATACTTATATATATATATATAAGAGTCTTATTTATAATAAAAAAAGATTGTTTATAAAAACATATATATACATACATACATATAAAAACACACACACACACACACATATGTATGTACGTATGTATGTATATAAGGTCCTATTTCTAAGTATGCAATTAATAATATTTAATGCTAAACCAAGATTTGAGGATATTTCCCATTAATACGCATTAACCCAAGATTTGTGGAGGATTATATTATCCCTTCCAAGTGTTAATTTCAAACATCATGGAATGTCATTCGCGCGTCCTCAGGTTGGCCCGTTCACAAAACCTTCAATCCTTAATCCTGAAAATGAGTATGACCGACCATTTCCCTATTCCATACTGATGCAGGAGCATCGCCAACTCAGCAAGTGAGCCAGCACATCAAGCGAAAGTTCAGCTGGAAAATCAAACCCAAATTTTTGAAAGTGCTTTGGGATTGTGGCACAAGTCTTTAATGATCCTTTATGAAGGAGTGCCTTTTGTATGTTGTATCAGACCTCGAGCCATACGCTCTTGTATGAATTAGATAGGAGGCATTTAATAGATTTAATGCAGGTAGATAGATGTTTAAGTCTAGATTAGATAGTTTTAGAGTCTGAGAGGGAAAACAGATATAGACACCCTCACTTGTACATTGTAACATTATTCAGAATCAAGCATTCAGAAGAGAGAGCAAGCAGAGAAATTGTGGAGAACACCCATGTACAAATGTTGAGTTAATAGAATGGAATTCTGATTCAAATCCATGGCTAGTGTTGTTTCTCTGTGTATGTTGTTTATGTGCTCATGAATGTTTATTTTCTGGTCATGCATTTGCTTGGTATATGCTATGCATGTGATTTCAGGTTTTAGCTGAAGTATGAAAGGGAAGAAAGTAAGTTTCAATTGTTTCTCTATCTGAGTCGAGAGATTCCTACAAGGTGTGCAGTTGAATTCATCCGCAAGGAGTGCGTTGATGAAGGCTCAGTAGCTGAACCTTTTGTTCTTATTTGCCCAGGAGTTGTTTTGGGTTGTTGAGGTCCTGCAAGGAGTGTGCAGGATGGATAAGAAGAAATCTCAGTTGTTAGTCTGAGTAAAGGAGTTAGACGATTGCTGCTGCAGAGAGTGTGCAGAGTCTGAAAGCTTCAACACTTTGAAAGCGTTGAAGGCTGACAACAAGCAAGGCGTGCAAGCTCAAGAGGGATAGTTCCTTCGTGGTATTGTTGAAAGAAAGTCTAGGGGGTTTGGATCGAGGAAGGTTTGAGAAAGAAGTTCAAGCGCAGGAGTTGGAGGCAAGCGCCGAGGAGAACAGTTAGTTCCTGAAGAAATCCTCGAGGAGGAGGAGTCAACGGCCAAGATTTGCAGGGAAGATTAGCGAAATCCCAACAGCCGTCCAATCTGGGGAAAGTTGCGTGGGGTTTAAGCTTTAGTGCGTAGGGGAGGAGTCAGATATCATTGGGACTCGACTGATCGGAGAATCAGATTCTCCAGGAACATAGGGTTTTTGCAAGGAGAAATTGCGACCCGCAATTCCCCGAAAGGAACCATAGCCGTAGATCCCAGACTAGACATGTGTCAGTAATCCGGAGAGTCAGGGATCGACATTCGGGATTTTCCCATGCAAAGGACTTGCTACAATTGAAATCGCGATCTCGCGATCCCCGATAAGTAGAGAAAGGAGAGGTGACGTGGAGGAGAGAGAACGAACGTGTATCGACATTTGGCATCTCGGAGTTTCCAGGAGCGTAGGTTGTATGCATATCAAAATAACAAAGTCTGAAACTCCAACGGGGAGCAAGTCATGGTCTCGTGGAATGACATGTCATACACAGAAGGGGCTAACCTGAAGGAGCTTTGGGGAGATAAAGGCACCATCACGAATCGGGGTTTGGAGATTCATGGTGCCAGTGAAACGTGACATCACATATGCCAATTTCCCGATAGGGAAATCCCTGACAGGAATGAAGAAGTAGCGGCATTGAGACCCATCGGGTTTCAGTGTTTTGTGTAGCACGAGGAACGTTCCCACGAGTTTCGTGATAACGCGAAACCCGATTTCCCGATAAGGCAAAAAAAGGGGAGATCACAAAGAGAGAGAATCCTGTGGGTGATAAAGTCCCGAAAGGGATTGGAAGAAGCAATTTTATCTCTTCGGGCCAGAGACTAAGAAGGTCTTGGTGATCGCGGATGTGCTCAGCTTGACGTCTACATCAAAAGTGGTATCAGAGCAAGGGATTTACTCTTTATTTTCTGCAACAGGGAGGAAGGAAAATTTTCCATGCCGCCCAGGAGGGAGAGACAGTCACTTGATCCAGAAGACAGGGAGGTGAGAAGAAGAGGCAGGCCAACAGGAAATCCAGAACTAGAAAGGCAAATGAGAGCTCTTCGAGCAAGACTAGAAGATATGGAAGCAGTGCAGAGACACACAACCAATGATGGGGATATGAGTGACTCTGAAGGTGAAGAAGAAGCTGAACAACAACTGGAAGTTGCAGCCGAAGATGCAGCCAATGAGTGATTGATAAAATCTATCGCCCGGATGAGTTCAAAGACCAAAATGGACATTCCAACTTATGAGGGAAGTCTGGATGCAGAAGAGCTTCTGGATTGGATTCGAGCTCTTGATACTTACTTCAATTATGAATACATCGAAGAAGATAAGAAGGTAAGGCATGTTGTTACCAAACTGAGGGGACACGCAGCATTATGGTGGGATGAGCTTCAGGCAGACAAATGTTCCAAAGGCAAGTAAAAGATCAAAAGATGGGATCGAATGATTGCAAAGATGAAGACGAAATTCATCCCAAGGGATTATCAGATCACATTGTTCAGGCGAATGCAGAACCTCAAATAGAAGCTGATGACGGTAAAGGAGTATACCGAAGAGTTTTACAAGCTCAATATCAGAGTAGGTCATCGGGAGAGCGATGATGAAAAAGTTTCTAGGTATATAAATGGCCTGAGGTATGACATTCAGGATGAGTTAAGTATGGCAACCATCCGAACAGTTGAGGATGTTTATCAGATGGCTCTGAAAGCCGAAGAAAAGCTGAGCCGAAAGCAAGGACAACAAGGGAGAGGTAGGAGTCAGCCCAGGGGAAAGACATTTGCCTAGGAGAAATATCAGAAGCCCAAGGAGGAATGGAAGAAACCCCAGGGTAAGGTTGAGAGAGGTGGAACCTCACAGTGAGGACCACATCTTGAACAGAGGGCACAACATACAGAGTAGGATGGTGGTTATGCTGACGCAAACACTTTTCCTCGTACTCGAGGTAGAGGAAGAGGCCAAGGTGGAATTATCACATGTTTCACATGTGGGAAAAATGGGCACAAGTCATTCGAGTGTCCAGAAAAGAAGAAAGACATCGGAGAAGCTCACATCACTAAAGCTCAGAAGCATGATGCTGAGACGGAAGATGCAGAAGGCGGAAGATCGCTTGGAATGCATAAAGTCCTTTTGACACCTGAGAAGGAGGTGGAAAACTCAGTCCAAAGGACTAGATTGTTCAGAATAGCTTGCAAGACTAAGGATAGGGTGTGCAAGGTTATCGTGGATAGTGGAAGCACCGATAATCTCGTTTCAGCCGAGATGGTGGAGAAACTATCACTGGAGACAACTGATCATCCTAGCCCATACAGAGTTTCATGGCTACAGAAAGGACACCAGGTGAGTGTTACGAAATAGTGTTTAGTTGAATTTAAAATAGGAGGATATAATGATAAAATCTTGTGTGATGTTATTCCCATGGATGTATGTCATCTATTGCTGGGTAGACCGTGGCAATATGACAAAAATGTAGTTCATGATGGGAGAATGAACACATATACCCTGGAGAAAAATGGGAGAACCCATATGTTACTTCCGATAAAGGATAAGGAGGTGAAACCAGAAGTAAGCAGCACAATACTTCTCATGAGTGGGAAGGATCTTCTTACAGAGATGGAGAAGAAGGCAGATCCACAATTCTTTGTTGTCAGAAAGATGAGAATTGTTCAGACCAGCACAAGAGTGGACGATCTGCCAGAGGAAATTTAGGAACTGCTGGAAGAGTTCGCTGACATTGTGGTAGATGAATTACCTCATTCGTTGCCACCGATGAGGAGCATAAGCCATCACATAGACCTCATACCAGGAGCTAGTTTGCCGAACAAGGCAGCGTACAGATTGACGCCGCAAGAGAATGAAGAGGTCAAGAAGAAGGTCCAGGATTTAATGGACAAAGGGTTGGTCAGGGAAAGCTTGAGTCCATGTGCCATTTCGACCGTGCTTAGTCCGAAGAAAGATGGAGGCTGGAGAATGTACACCGAATCAAGAGAGATCAACAAAATTACCATCAGGCACAGATTTCCACTGCCGAGAATGGATGATCTGATGGATTTCCTGAGCGGGGAAAATTATTTTTCGAAGATTGATATCAAGAGAGGATATCACCAGATTCCCATGAGGGAACGTGATGAATGGAAGACGACATTCAAGACAAACGAAGATTTGTACAAATGGTTGGTCATGTCGTTTGGCTTGACAAATGCGCCGAGCACATTCATGAGGTTGATGAATGAAGTCCTAAGGGAATTCATCGGGAAATTTGTAGTCGTATATCTGGATGATATACTGATCTTCAGTAAGATGAAGACTGAACATTTGAAGCATTTGGCCATTGTGATGAGGAAGCTACAGCAGGCCAAACTATTGATTAATATGAAGAAGTCCTCATTTATGAAGACAAAACTCATTTACTTGGGATTTGTCATATCGACAAATGAATTGAAGATGGATCCAAGTAAAGTGGAGGTGATTAAAAATTGGCCATCACCCAGAAATGTTTTTGAGGTAAGGAGTTTCCATGGTTTGGCTAATTTCTACCGAAAGTTCATTAGGAATTTTAGTGGAATTAGCACAACGATGATGGATACAGTGAAGAAGCAGCATAAGTCTTTTCATTGGACAGCCGAGGCTGAGAAAAGATTCAACCTGTTGAAGCAAAGGATCACAGAGAAACCATTGTTGGTGTTGCCATATTTTCAGAAGACCTTTCAGGTGAAATGTGATGCAAGTGGATTTTCCATAGGAGCGGTCTTGAGCCAAGAGGACAGACCAATTTCATATTACAGCGAGAAGCTGGATGAAGAAAAACTGAAGTACTCAACGTATGATAAGGAATTTTACGCTATCATACAGGTGTTGAAGAAGTGGAGGCATTACTTGATCCCGAAGGAATTTGTTCTGTATAGTGATAATCATGCATTATAGTTTGTGACTCAACAAGAGAAGCTGAATCAGAAACATGCAAAATGGGTAGAGTATATGCAGAATTTTACATTTGTAATTAAACACATTTCAGAGACTACTAACAAAGTGGCTGATGCTTTGAGCAGGAAATGTTTGTTGTTGCAGGAGTTCCGAGTCAAAAACTTGGGTTTTGAAAATCTTAAAGACATGTATGCAGGTGATGCAGATTTTGCAGAAGCGTATGAAGCAGCTGAGAATCCAGTTCTCAGAGATCGGAGTTCTTGGATAGACTATATGATCCAGGAGGGATTGTTGTTTAGAGGAAATCAACTGTGCATTCTGAATTTCTCCATGAGGGAGAACTTGATGAAAGAAAATCACAGTGGAGGCTTGGCAGGACATTTTGGCCAAGAAAAGACATTCGCAAAGCTGACCGAGTCATATTTTTGGCCAGGCATGCAAGCAGAGGTCAAGAGGTTTGTTGTTAGGTGTCGAATTTGTTATAATTCAAAGGGGAGAAAGAAGAATGCAGGGTTTTATCAGCCATTGCCCATACCCGAGAGGCCATGGGAGGCGATTAGCATGGATTTTGTATTGGGTTTTCCGAGGACGCAAAGAGGTGTGGATTTCGTCTTTGTAGTAGTGGATAGGTTTCAAAGATGGCACACTTCATTCCATGCCAGAAGACTAGCGATGCGATGCACATCGCAAATTTGTTTTTCAAAGAGATTGTTAGACTCCATGGATTGCCAAGAAGTATAGTATCGGACAGGGATACCAAATTCATAGGGCATTTTTGGAGGACACTATGGAAGAAGCTAGGAACTAACTTGGAATTTAGTTCAGCTTACCATCCACAGACAGATGGAAAAACATAAGTGGTAAACAGGAGTCTGAGAGACTTGTTGAGAAGCCTGGTGATAGAACACCATAGCAGTTGGGACAATGTGTTGCCGCAAGCAGAGTTCGCATACAACGATTCAGTCAATCAGAGCACAGGTAAAAGTCCATTTGAAATTGTATATGGCAGGCAGCCGAGAGGAGTATCTGAACTGCAGGATTTATAACAAACTGCTACTAGTAGTGCAAGCGCGAAAGAATTCGCAGAGGCAATGAAAGAACTTCACAGCAAAGTGAAGCAACGATTGTTGGAGTTGAACCAAGAATATAAGCGTAGAGCGGATCAGCATCGGAGACAAATTCAATTTGAAGTTGGTGATCTAGTTCTAGCACATCTAAGGAAGGAAAGGTTCCCAAGGGGAACATACAACAAGCTAAAGATGAAGAAAATTGGGCCATGTAGAGTCCTGAAGAAACTGGGCGAAAATGCTTATGAGATTGAATTGTCGGATGACATCGAAATATCTCCGACATTCAATGTCTCAGACTTATATCCATATAAAGCTAAGGAAGCAGGAGCTGGAAATGATGAGTAGCCAGAAATCCAGTGGCGGAAGCAGATGCCGATTTCAGAAAGGCCACAGATGGAGCATATACTGGACAAGAGGATAAGCAAAAGAACCAGACAGAAGCAATACCTCGAGTATCTGGTGAAATGGAAGAATCACCCAGTGGAAGATGCTAGCTGGGAGACATAAGCAGTTATCCAAAATCATGGACAAACCGTGTAGGAGCTCATGGACAGGAGCCCATGAAAGTTTTCAAGCCGAGGAGTATGATGCAGGAGCATCGCCAACTCAGCAAGCGAGCCAGCACATCAAGTGAAAGTTCGGCTGGAAAATCAAACCCAAAATTTTGAAAGTGCTTTGGGATTGTGGCGCAAGTCTTTAATGATCCTTTATGAAGGAGCGCCTTTTGTATGTTATATCAGACCTCGATCCATATGCTCTTGTCTGAATTAGATAGGAGGCATTTAATAGATTTAATGCAGGTAGATAGATGTTTAAGTCTAGATTAGACAGTTTTAGAGTCTAAGAGGGAAAATGGATATAGACACCCTCACTTGTACATTGTAAAATTATTCAGAATCAAGCATTCAGAAGAGAGAGCAAGCAGAGAAATTGTAAAGAACACCCATGTACAAATGTTGAGTTAATAGAATGGAATTCTGATTCAAATCCATGGTTGGTGTTGTTTCTCTGTGTATGTTGTTTATGTGCTCATGAATGTTTGTTTTCTGGTCATGCATTTGCTTGGTATATGCTGTGCATGTGATTTCAAGTTTTAGCTGAAGTCTGAAAGGGAAGAAAATAAGTTTCAATTGTTTCTCTATCTGAGTCAGGAGATTCCTGCAAGGTGTGCAGTCGAATTCATCCGCAAGGAGTGCGTTGATGAAGGCTCAGTAGCTGAACCTTTTGTTCTTATTTTCCCAGGAGTTGTTTTGGGTTGTTGAGGTCCTGCAAGGAGTGTGTAGGCTAGATAAGAAGAAGTCTCAATTTTTAGTCTGAGTAAAGGAGTTAGATGACTGCTGCTGCAGAGAGTGTGCAGAGTCTGAAAGCTTCAACACTTGGAAAGCGTTGAAGGATGAGTGCAAGAAGGACACGCAAGATCAAGAGGGATAGTTCCTTCATGGTATTGTTGAAAGAAAGTATAGGGGGTTTGGACCGAGGAAGGTTTGAGAAATAATTTCAAGCACAGGGGTTGGAGGAAAGAACCGAGGAGAACAATTAGTTCCTGAAGAAATCCTCAAGGAGGAGGAGTCAATGACCAAGATTCGCAGGGAAGATTAGCGAAATCCCAACAGCCGTCAGATCTGGGGAAAGTTGCACGGGGTTTAAGATTTAGCGTGCAGGGGAGGAGTCGGAGCTCATTGGGACTTGACTCATCAGAGAATCAGAGTCTCCAGGAACATAGGGTTTTCGCAAGGAGAAATTGCGACCCACGATTCCCCGAAAGGAACCATAGCCGTAGATCCCAGATTGGACACGTATCAGTAATCCAGAGAGTTGGGGATCGACATTCAGGATTTTCCCATGCAAAGGACTTGTTGCAATTGAAATTGCGATCTCGGGATCCTCGATAAGCAGAGAAAGGAGCGGTGACGTGGAGGAGAGAGAACGCACGTGTATCAGGGTTCGACATCTCGGAGTTTCCAGGAGCGTAGGTTCTACACATATCAAAACCGCAAAGTCCGAAACTCCGACGGGGAGCAGGCCGTGGTCTCATGGAATGACAGGTCATACGTGGAAGGGGATAACCTGAAGGAGCTTGGGAGAGAGAAAGGCACCATCACGAATCGGGGTTCGAAGATTCGTGGTGCCAGTGAAATGTGACATCGCATATGTCGATTTCCCGATAGGGAAATCCCCTACAAGAATGAAGAAGTAGCGGCATTGAGACCCATCGGGTTTCGTGGTTTTGTGTACCACAAGGAACGTGCCGATGAGTTTCACGAAAACGTGAAACCTGATTTCTCGATAAGGCAAAAAAAGGGGAGATTGCAAAGAGAGAGAATCCTGTGGGTGATAAAGTCACGAAAGGGATTGGAAGAAGCAATTTTAGATCTTCGGGCCAGAGAATAAGAAGGTCCTGGTGATCACGGATGTTCTTGGTTTGACGTCTACATCACATACCAAGCCACTTTCCTGGATTTCTACAAATATACAAACTAGTTGTTGAACTGCCCCATCATGCTCTCTTCTGTTTTACCCATTTTGCAGTCAAAAATTTTGAGACATACAATTTGACCGTCGGACACTCACCTTTCTTGAGTATCACCTATAATGATATTTTGAAGCCCACCCGAACGCTTTTCATACTTGGTCATTCCTTAATTTTTCTTTCCCATCCCTGTCACCTTCACACTTATTTATATTAAAACAATGTTTGTAAAAACATATATATATATGCTCGTATTTCTAAATATGCAATTAGTAAGCTTTAAAGATAACAACCCATCATGCAAGAACCATATAGATTGTCATTGATGAGTGAAAGGTTCGAGGAGATCTCCCATTAATACACATTAAACCAAGATTTGCAAAGGGTTATATTATCCCTTATGAGTGTGAATTTCAAATATCATGGAATGTTTTTCGTGGGTCATCGGGTTGGTGCGTTCATGAAACCTCCAATCCTTAATTTCTCTTCGTCGTACCCACCACATTCTCACTTCTAGGTATGCAATAAGTAAGATGTAATGCTAACAACTCATCATGCAACACCCATAGAGATTGTCATTAATGAGAGAAAGGCTCAAGGAGATTTCCCATTCACATGCATTGAAGAAACATTTGTGGAGGTTTATATCATCTCCTCCAACTGTTCATTTCAAGCATCATCTAGAGAAAACAGATGTTCTCATAAAATTGTGGCACCAAATCGAGAACATTTTTGTGGAGATACACTAAACATATTCGGGCGCAACAACCAAAAATTCCAATGGTCCAGGGCATATTCTTACTACTCATTCCCTTCCTCCCAGAATGAAATAATTTATACCTTTGGAATTTCTCGTGCAGGCTATGTCCTTGAAGTTTTTGACTATAAGGAACTGGTCTCTTGGTGTGCCTATAAATATATCTCAGGCCAAAGAATTATTCCATTGTAGGACCACTCTATTGTTTCTTTGTCACCTCAGGGTTTCTTCCAGATGTTAAGATTGTCAGAGCCAACATTGGCGTTCAAATGAGAAGACTCCAAGCAATTCCTAATAAAGCATAATAATGGGTTGGACATCCTACCCAAGTTCCTGGAAGACCTGATGGCAGTTTTTGAAGATATCACAAGCTTTTAGGTTAGTTCATTTAGAAATCCATTCCAGGAAATTGCCTGGTTGTTTAGAAGAATAATAGGACATGAATCGACAACAACTATTTCCCGCATGGTTCTTTATATTTTGTATTTCACAGTCAAGGAATAAGCCATTTTTTATTGGGGGAAGCTAATTTCCTTTGAAATCTGTTCCCAATTGTCAAGCTTCAAAAATGAGAAGAAATTTTATATGTCATCCTACTTGGTTTTCACAATAGCGCATTGTTGTATGTTTCCAAAACTATCTCTATCCAAGAAGGTAAACTGGGAATTTGACCTGGTAACCTTCTGGTACTAGGCCTTGTGGAGGCACAAGGCCTCCCACTGTCTCTATGAGGTTTTTAATGACTTTGTCTCTGTTTTTAAATTTTTATTATTAGGAAAGGATGCTCCCCGCATATCTGACCAGGCAACCCAGTTTTTGGATAGGAAGGGGGCACTTGCACAAATGGAGAATTATTGTGTGATAAGTATTTTTGACTCCAAGGAAAAACCTGCTCTCCTTCCATGTCACATTACAAACATAATGTTTTTTTATAGAAATATCAAGTCAATAAAACTAATGGTTGCATATATTCCATGAGAAAATAAAAAAACGGTTCATTCCTCTTCCTTAGAAAGTCAGGGACTTCATCTTGAGGAAGGTCAACAAAATTGATGAATTTGCAGCCAATTTCAACAGCTTGAACCTAATATATGTTGAAATTCTAAGAGTATTAGACCCTAATGGAATTTTTTTAGAACATTTACATGCAATTGGCCTCAACAATTTTTTTTCTAGAGACACCTGGGCGAAAGTAGAGACACTAATGACAACACTTCTGCTTCCGATGATGACGACCCAGACACATTGCAAAGCACCAATGAATTGTACAAGAAATAGGGAAAAGGCCCTGGTGGAAAGAGTGTCCAATTGTCAGATACCACTCCCAAAAGTACAAAATCCTAGAGCATTGCTCCAACAACCCACCCTAGTAAGAGAGAAACCCAGAATTCTTCAAATGGAGGAGGAGAAGAAGAGTTGTCACAAGATTCCCATGGAGAAGAAGAGAAAAAAAATTGTAGGGCATGCAGAAGAGCCCAAAATTGAGAGTGAGAACTTGGAACTTGACACTGATATGGATAGCGTATTCTGCAACCTTGATCAACTCGAAGATGCAGTCTTGCATAGTCACCCAATGGACATAGATGATACCAAATGTTTTTACGAAGATGAATTCTTCATATTCCATAGCATTGTTTTTTACAGGGAGTCTAAAAATTTAATTATTGAAAAGAGAGATGTAAAAATTAAGAAAGAGAAATATCATTCAGATATTAGCCTTGGGAACATGCCACTGTCCCAACTCTCCCAACTTCACAGAGAAACCAGATATGCTCTTGATTATTCTATTGGAGGAATTGAGGCCAAGAATGCCAGTCTAAAGAACCAAGTCAAGGAATTGGAGGAATCTTTCATTCCTATGCCATCTCTTTCCAGTCCTTTATCAATAGCCATGCCTACCACCCCTGCAACCAAGTTAAAAGGATCCTCTAGCCTCCTTGCATCGTGTATAGGATATGTGGAGAATAATATCAAGAAAATAATGGAACTGGTTACTAAGGCCTAGGAAGCATAAAGAACTATGGCTTTCCTTGGAACGTGGGCACATTCTTTGCTCAAACTTTTGCAAGAGAATTAAAAAAATGAACAACGATTCTATTTAGAAATGGTCATCCCTTTTGGCACCCATGTCAACAACATGATAGAAATGAGAAGAAGACAAGAAGATCACCCCTCCCAAAACCGGATTACTCAACTAAATGCATGCTGGAAAGAGAAAGTGAAGAACCTGCATCTCATTGTCCAATCATGTGAACAAGCCATATCAAAGAAATAAAAATTATTCACAAAGCTGACCAAAATAGACTTAGCCGGAAGGACCAACGAGGTCCAATAGCCCAACTTAATCGTCAACTCTTTTCCCTTAACTAAGAAATCCTTCGATAAATACGCTGATATTTTTAAGGGGTTGTCTTTAGAAAAGTTTTACAACATCCTTGAATATGGTGAAGATGACGTGGACAACTGGCTAGTCGACTATTCAGTAAAAAATGAAGAAATTGATCAGGCTCTATGTAATCTTTCTATCAATATAAGGGAATTAGAAGATGAAATTTTCAACATAAAAATATAGAATGAGATTAACGTGGCTCCCTTGAGAAGGTACATTGAATAATGGGTCCAAAGGGAAATGGAGCAGGTCACCGATGAAGGGAAAAAGGAAGTTGGCAGGTTTCTAGTAGTCGTCGACGACAATAATAAAAATGCATCAACAAGAAAATATAACAAGGGGTGATATGTACCATCACTGTAAGTATATAACGATCATATCCTTCTTTGTTTATCAATCTAGTTATTCCACATTTTTACATAGAAATGTTTAGCCAAAGACTGATACCTTCCAATTTCTTCTTTTTAGGTATTTTTCTCTACCGTCGCCCACTTCAAGTATTTCTTGTACATATTTATCTTATGTTATATGGGAGCCCCAATCCCAATCTGTATGGGAAACATATTTAAATTTCTAGGAATATGTAACAAACAATATATTTTTCGATATATTTCAAATAAAACTATTTTTATCTCCTTTTATATTTATGTGCTCATAAATTTTTATCTTCAACTATGATGAATGTCAAGAAATTGTGTTTATTTAATTTGAATGTAACTGTATATGTGTCTTCTATGTTTTATCTTTTTTCTCATGCATATCTTTTTCTCCTGCTATGCATATAACTTTATTTGTCCAAGCACATATAGAGACACACAAGCCAGATGGTCTATGGAAATTGTACTTAACTTTAACCAGTTGGAAGTATACAAAAATCATTATGAATGAATTTCATAAATACATTAAAGACACAAAACATGCAAGGTAGGAAAAAAAATTTGAGCATAGCAAGTCACACTAAACAATGTAAATTTCAAACATAGCAAGATGAATTATATAGTATCAAAAACTAAATTAGACTCTACAGGCCACATGTCATTTCCTGTATGGATACCACCTATGCTTCAAGTTGCTTTCCACATCTTCGTTTCTATTTCCATCTACCTCCGCTACTTTTTCCCCATCCTTGTGAATTTATTCCCAATTCAACTCGTCAGGGACTACGCTGGCATGCAACACTTGTTACTTATAGTGTAACCTTTATTACCTAATCGATAATGTAATCTATAAACTTATAGTGTAATCTATATTACCTAATCGATAATGTAATTTATAAATTTTCATGATACTTTATTATCCTAAAGTTATTGAATCGATAACCTTATCTATAGATCTCCATGATACTTTATTATCGTAAATTTATTCAAGTGTATTGACTAGAGCATTAAATTACGTGATGGAGTATAATTTTTTAGGAAAGAACCACCATTCGAAATATATTTCTTATAGTCTAATGTATATTACCTAATTGATAGTCTAATGTGTAGACTTTCATGATACTTTAGTATCGTATAGTTATCCAGAATTTTTATTGAGCAGTTGAGAAACAAGGGCGATCTCCAAGCCATCCCCCTCTTGGCTTGGAAGGATAGAATTAGACTTCTTCAGCCCACTTTCAAAAAACTCAGCTACAATCACATATACCGTGAGCACAACAAATTTGTTGATCAAATTTTGAAGGAAACTCTCTAGAAAAAATTGGGAATCCTATCTTACAACCTCTAGATAGATGGCCATGAGGGCCCTCCCCTCTTTCTAACTCTTTTTTAAGATCATTTTTCCTCCTTCCTCTGTGGAATTTCTCAATATGAAAGTTGGAGTGTTTCTCCTGGTCTCAAAAATCTCTCCTTACTTCCGAAATTTATTTTTTTGCCAGCTCTATTTCAGACACCCAACAACATTCTATTTTTTACCTCGCTACTTCTCCCATATGAACTTTCTCCCTTTCACTTTCAACAGTATGTAGCTTCGTTTGTAAGCTTATGTTATGAAAAAAAATTATATAATATATAATTGTGAAATTTTCCTTTTAAAAAAAAGAAAGTGTATTGAATGGAGCATTAAATTACGGGATGAAGTCTAATTTTCCTCTAAATTTTTAAGAAAAAATCGTCATTCTGGATCACCAAGTCTCATCTCGTTGTCTACAAACTGTTATAACTCCAAAGATGATCATTAACTTAAGTAATTAGAGATTAAAATATGTCTTAAAAATCCCTGAAAACAAAGGCAGTCATAAGTTTTATTCCAGATGGATTTACACTTTAATGTTTGTAAAAACGTTAATATTTAATGTTTGTAAAGTCCTTAGTATTTAATTTATGTTTAAATTCTTTATGCAAAAGAATCCCAAAATGGATACATTTATGTCATTATCCTAATTACGTTGAAAGTGTAGTGGCTTTTCAGGATTTGGCTCGAGTATAGAAATACTAAATACTAGCACAACTGCTAACTCTCCACTGAGAACGTCGAAAGGTATCAATGGTGATGCAACAAATCGGCGGGGAGTGACCCCAAGAAATCCTCTTGTTATGGGGAGTGGCCCCAAGCAATCGTCTGGTTTGTAAGAATGGTTATTCACAACAGGCAACAAATCACTTTGTATTAGAACATAACCAGGTGAAAAAAATTGGTTTATTATGGAAAACTTAATATATGCCCCCAATGCGAGATCATCGCTACATGGTTATTCAGATGCTTCTCCCTTTGCAACACATCTCGTCTTTGTTTCTCAGCATGTGCATATATTCTATGCAAGCTCAATAATATTGGCTTATTCCTTGCAGACATAGTCCGATCTACAATACGAATATAGAGACTACAGTAGATTACAATTTACCCTGTTAAAACCAGGCAACCTATAGGAATTTTATTTGCTTTGGCCTCGACGTTTTATTTCAAGTGGTCCAGTCCTTCGCTAATCCTGCATTCACTGCACTGAATTCTGAGATTCGACGCCCAACACTGATGAATCCCGTGTTCCCTCTTAAAATCCGGTCTCGGGACCAAACTGCCCCTAAGCTTCACAGAGGGAATGCGGTGCAACGCCTTCGACTCTACCCCAATGGCGGACAAAACCAATTCGCCAATGGAATTGCGCACCACGAGGCTCAATGCTGCTAGTGCCGATTTACTGCGGCCATTGAATATGAAACGCGTAGACAACTTAGACGCACAGACAGTTGAGGAGGAAGTTGAAGTAGTGCCCGTTAATAATCCAAACGTGGCAATTATATGGTGCTACAGTAATTTCTTAATATGATTATTTAAATGTTAAAAAGTAAACAGGTTAACGGATGCATTAAGAAATACAAGGAAGTTATGAAGAGTAAATCACATTCATTGATTTGGGAGGACGACTAAAAATATGCTAGCATCTTCAATTGTTATCCATCATATTATAATTTTAAATTAAAAGGTCATTAATCGTGTCCATTGCCAATAGGTATACGCCTTTCGAAGTAATTATACCTTGTTTATTTTTGGGGATTTAAAAAAATATATCGTTTTATTGCTGTTGTTTTTTAGGTTAATTGTGACTTTCAAATAGAAGAAATTAATTATTTTATTTTTTATTAATTTTTTTGGATTTAAAAAAATAAATTGTTTTATTATTGTTGTTTTTTTGGGTTAATTGTAACTTTCAAAGAGAAGAAATTTAATTTTTTTTTTTATTAATTAGAAAATATAATTTTAAATATTAAAAAATATATATTTATATTTATAATATTTAGATTAATAAACATTTCTATAAAATAGTTAAATGCATTATAATTTTTTTTTTTATAAATTTATAAAATTGAACATAGTTTTGACTTTCAACCAATTGTTATATTCGCAGGGACTAATAAAAAAATCGGATCAAATGGTTTTGAAAGAATATTAATTACATTGAAATTCATTGAGAGTTTGATAAGGCTTTTAATTATTACGGATACATTAAAGTAAAGTAAGTAACTTCATTGAGAGTTTGATAAGGCTTTTAATTATTACGGATACATTAAAGTAAAGTAAGTAACTTAAAAGTAAATTATTATTTTAATAATGCATGTATTATTGTAATCCATTCAATTTATCATATTAATTAATTTAAATGTTTTTACAATATAATAAATTAATGTTATAAGGAAGTGAGTTTAATGATTTAGAACGTATGTTTTCTTTCCACAAATATGAGGGTCTTCTAAGATTTTTTAATATTGTAAAATTGTAATTTTTTATATTGTGCATAGGGTGATTCTTCAATATTATATTGTCTATTAAGGTGTGTGATTCTTCTATATTATACTGTCTGTTATTGGAATATATGTCTTTGCCAATATATCGAAATTCAAATTCAAGGGTAAGGGAAAGAATTTGCAAGGCATCTTTACGAATATATTTAATTGAAGGCTATCTTTTCAATATATAAGGGAATCTCATGTCGAGGGAAAAGCACAAGTTTTCCACACCTTTCACTTATATATTTAAGTCAAAGATACCGAACCATTGATTTTATAATTGAAAATTTTACAGAATATTTAATTTATGTATTTTGGACTGTTCATAATTTTATGATTTGCAATTTGTGATACTAATTGATGTTCCTTTTGAAAGTATCAAATATTGTTGAAATTGAATTATAATTGTAAGTGGGTGTGATGCAGGAGCATCCACACCTCATCAAGCGAGCCAACGCGTGGAGCAAAGAAAAGACAGCTGGAGAGCGCCAGCATTCAAACTTTGAAATATTTTGATATTTGGTGCGCCAAACATTAATGCATTGGTGTAATGAAGCGCACTTGTACATTGTAATGCACCTTGAGAAGATAAGCTCTCGTCCTTAGGTAGTTGAGGCATTTATTAGATTTAATGCAAGTAGATAAATTAATTAAGTCTAGATTAGACAGTTTTGCTTTCGAGAGGGAAAACGGAATATAGGCACCCTCCTTTGTATCATTGTAACATTAGCAATTATCCAGCATTAGCATTGAGAACAAGGAGAGAGCAAAGCAGAGAACTGGTGAAGAATCCCCATGTAAAGATATTGAATTAATAGAAAAGCTTTGATTCAATTCCATGGCTATGATTATTCTCTGTGTGTTGTTGATATTATGTTGTTGCCTACTTGCTTCTTGTTATGCCTTTGTTGTATATGCTGCATATGTAATTTCATGGAAGATTAGAAATCTGGGAGAGAGGCGAGAATAAGTTTCAAATTGTTTCTTTGTTCGAGCCGGGAGATTCCTGCATAGAGTGCAGTTGAAGTCCTCCGCATAGAGTGCGTTGAGGAGGCCAGGCAGTTGAACTCTTGTTCTCATCTTCCCAGAGTTGTGTTGGGTTATTCGAGCCATGCAGGTGAAGTGTAGGTCGGATTTGAAGTCTCAGAGGTGAGTCTGAGAAAAGGGAGGCGAGGACTTCTGTTGCAGAAAGCGCATCGAGGCCGGGTGACTTCAACACTGTTGAGAGTTGTTGAAGGTCGAGCACAGGGAGCGTGTTCGAGAGATCCCGGAAGAATCAGAGTTGGTGAAGCTCAGGAGGAATAGTCCCTTGTGATTTCCGGGAAAAAGGACCAGGAGAAGTTTTGGTAGGAAAAGCTTCGAAGCGAAGGACTCTTCAAGAGGAAGAGAATCGACGACTTGAAATTTCAGGAGAGAATCGCGAAGTCCCGCGGATCGTCGGATCTGGGAGAAGTAGCGAGAGATTTAACCTCCAAGAACAGGTAGAACCCATTTTCCATCGCATATCGGCATATCGGGGTTGGTGAGTGCAAGAGTTGCATGCACGTCGAAATCACGAGTAGCGATTTCCCGATTCCGTGGGAGCCGTATATTGTCAGGGGGATAGGTGTCATGAATCCAGAGAATCAGGGTTTCGGCATTCGGGGTTTCCTAATGCAAAGGATTCACGACAGTTGAAATCGCGATCCCATTTTCGATCACACGGAGCGTGAGGTGACGTGGTCGTGTGGGGCCTAGGAAGTGACTGGAGTCTAGGTGGCGCTGTAGCGGAAAATCGGCACCTCGGCACTCGGGGTTTGAAATTGCAAGATGTTGACATCGTGAGTGGCGATACCCCGAACTGTTGACTGTTGACCATCGGGGCTCGGGGTTTGGAGGTTTGAATCGCACGGGAAGTGTGCATAGGGTTCACGATAGCGCGAACGTCGATTTCCCAATTTACGAAGGGAGATCGCCGAGGAGAGTCCTGTGGGTGATGAGAACTCCCGAGGGGAGTTGGAAGAGCTTTGAATCTTCGGGCCATGAGAGAGAAGGTCCTGGTAGGAGCAGCCGCCGTCGAGGGCAGCTTGCCATCAGAGTGGTATCAGAGCGGGAGTTTCTTTGTTTTCTGGAGCAGAGACAGAGAAGACATAATGCCACCTAGAAGAGAGAGGCAGTCGCCTGATCATGAAGACAGGGATGCCCAGAGAAGGGGAAGGCCGGCAGGGAATCCAGAGATGGAACACCAGATACGAGATCTCCGAGCGAGACTCGAAGAGATGGAGACCACCCAGAGGCACGGAGCTGGCGCTGGGGAGTTCAACGATTCCGAAGTTGAAGAGGAAGCTGGACATGAAGCAGAAGAGGTCTCAACAGAGGATGCATCAACCGAGAGGTTGATCAGAGCCATTTCGAGGATGAGCTGAAAGACGAAAATGGACATTCCCATCTATGAGGGAAGTCTAAATGCAGAAGAGTTGTTGGATTGGATCCGAGCACTCGACACCTACTTCGATTATGAGGATATCGAAGAGGACAAGAAGGTAAGGCATGCTGTTACCAAGTTGAAAGGACATGCAGCCTTATGGTGGGATGAGTTACAGGCTGATAGGCGCTGCAAAGGAAAACAAAAGATCAAAAGTTGGGATCGGATGATCGCCAAGATGAAGGCGAATTTCATCCCCAGAGATTATCAGATCACTCTGTTCAGGCGGATGCAGAACCTGAGGCAGAAGTTGATGATGGTGAAGGAATACACCGAGGAATTCTACAGGCTCAACATTCAAGCTGGTCATTGGGAGAGTGATGACGAAAAGGTGGGAAGATACCTGAATGGGTTGAGGTATGACATTCAGGATGAATTGAGCATGCTGACCATCCGAACAGTTGATGATGCGTACCAGATGGCTCTAAAAGCCGAGGAGAAGCTGAGCTGCAAGAAGGGACAGCGAGGACGAGGAAGGAGCCAGCCCCGAGGCAAAGCAATTGCCCAGGAAATAATTCAGAAGCCCAAGGAGGAGTGGCAGAGACCTCAAGGTAAGGCTGAGAGAGGTGGAACCTCACAGCAGAGGCAGCCACAAGCTGAACAAAGGCATCAATATGCTAAGCTGAGGAGGCAGCATACTGAGCAGGGTGGCGGATATGCTGACGCCAACGCAATTCCTCATACCCGAGGCAGAGGACGGGGCAGAGGAGGAATTATCACATGTTTTACATGTGGAAAAGATGGACACAAAGCCATTGACTGTCCAGACAGGAAGATGGACAGAGGAAAATCCCACATCACTGAGGCGCAGAGGCGTGATGCGGAGAGTGAAGATGCAGACAGCGGAAGGTCGCTTGGGATGCATAAGATTCTTTTGACACCTAAGGAAGAGGTGGACAACTCAGTGCAAAGAAGCAGACTGTTCAGAACGACTTGTACATCCAAGGACAGGAAATGCAAGGTCATAGTTGATAGTGGGAGCACAGACAATCTCGTTTCATCCAAGATGGTGGAAAAGATGGAGCTGGAAACAACTAAGCACCTGAGTCCATATAAAGTCTCGTGGTTACAAAAGGGACACCAGGTAAGTGTCACCAAACAATGCTTAGTTAAATTTAAAATTGGGAATTATCATGATGAGATTCTGTGCGATGTTATTCCCATGGACGTATGTCATATATTGTTGGGTAGACCATGGAAATATGACAGAAATGTTGTTCATGACAGAAGGATGAACACCTATACTCTGGAGAAGGATGGGAGGTTGCACAAACTGCTTTCGATAAAAGATAAAGAAGTGAAGCCAGAAGTGAGCAGCATGATACTTCTTATGAGTGGGAAAGAACTTCTCACAGAGATAGAGAAGGATGAAGATCCACAATTCTTTGTTGTCAGGAAGCCGAGAATTGTCCTAACAAGCACAAGACTGGATGACTTGCCAGAGGAGATTCAGGAACTGCTGGGAGAGTTCTCTGATATCATCGTGGACGAACTACCTCGTTCGTTGCCACCGATGCAGAGAGTGAGTTACCACATTGACCTCATACCCGGAGCAAGTCTACCGAACAAGGCAGCATACAGGTTGACACCTCAAGAGAACGAGGAGGTCAAAAGGTAGGTACAGGATCTGCTGGACAAAGGACTGGTGAGGGAGAGTCTGAGTCCGTGTGCTGTGCCGACAATACTGAGTCCAAAGAAGGATGGAGGCTGGAGGATGTGTACAGAATCCAGGGTGATAAACAGAATCACCATCAGGTACAGATTTCCACTGCTGAGAATGGATGACTTGATGGATTGCCTGAGTGGGGAAAATTATTTTTCGAAGATTGATCTCAAGAGCGGATATCATCAGATCCGGATGAGAGAGGGAGATGAATGGAAAACAACGTTCAAGACAAACGAAGGTTTGTACGAATGGTTGGTCATGCCGTTTGGTTTGACAAACGCACCAAGCACATTTATGAGGCCGATGAATGAAGTCCTGAGGGAATTCATCAGTAAGTTTGTGGTCATATACTTGGACGACATACTGATTTTTAGCAAGACCAAGGCTGAACACTTGAGGCATTTAGCCATTGTAATTAGGAGGCTACAGGAGGAGGAGATGCTGATTAATTTGAAGAAGTGTTCCTTCATGCAGACAAAACTCATTTATTTGGGTTTTGTAATCTCAACAAATGAACTGAAGATGTATCCTGAGAAGGTGGAAGTGATTAGGAATTGGCCATCACCAAGGAATGTTTTTGAGGTAAGGAGCTTTCATGGTTTAGCTAGTTTCTACAGGAAATTCATTCAGAATTTTAGTGGAATTAGCGCCGCAATGATGGACACAGTGAAGAAGCGACATAAAGTTTTCCATTGGACAGTAGAGGCTGAAAGGAGCTTCAATCTGTTGAAGCGAAAGATAACAGAGCAACCAGTGTTGGTGTTGTTGGACTTTCAGAAAACCTTCCAAGTGAAGTGTGATGCCAGTGGGTATGCTGTTGGAGGGGTCCTGAGTCAAGATGATAGACCTGTTGCATATTACAGCGAGAAGCTGGATGATGCAAAGCTGAAATACTCCACATACGACAAAGAATTTTATGCCATCGTCTAGGCATTGAAGAAGTGGAGGCATTATTTGATACCCAAGGAATTCGTCTTGTACAGTGATAATCATGCATTGCAGTTCGTGAGTCAGTAGGAGAAGATGAACCAGAAGCATGCGAAATGGGTAGAGTATATGCAAAATTTTACGTTTGTGATCAAGCACATTTCAGGATCTGCTAACAAAGTAGCCGATGCTTTGAGCAGGAAATGTTTATTGCTGCAGGAGTTTAGAGTCAAAACCTTGGGTTTTGAAAATCTAAAAGATATGTATGCAGGAGATGCAGATTTTGTAGAAGCATACGAGGCAGCCAAGAATCCAGTTCTCAGGGATCGGAGTCCGTGGCTGGAATATATGATCTAGGATGGATTGCTATTTCGGGGCAATCAGTTGTGCATACTGAATTGCTCCATGAGGGAGAATTTAGTGAAGGAAAAACATAGCGGTGGATTAGCAGGTCATTTTGGACATGACAAGACATTCGCCAAGCTGAGCGAATCATATTTTTGTCCAGGCATGCGAGCAGATGTAAAGAGGTTTGTTGACAGGTGTCAGATATGCCAACATGAAAAGGGCCAAAAGTAGAACACAGGGTTCTATTAGCCGTTGCCTATACCTGAAAGGCCATGGGAGGCAATTAGCATGGATTTTGTTCTGGGATTGTCGAGAACGCAACGAGGAGTTGATTCCATCTTTGTGGTGGTGGATAGTTTCTCGAAAATGGAACATTTCATTCAGTGTCATAAGACCAGCGATGCAACCCACATCGCAAACTTATTTTTTAAAGAAATTGTCAGGTTGCATGGATTGCCGAGAAGCATAGTCTTGGATCGGGATACAAAGTTCATAGGTCATTTTTGGAGGATGCTATGGAAAAAGCTGGGGACTGACTTGGCATTCAGTTCTTCTTACCATCCGCAGACTGATGGACAGACCGAGGTGGTCAATAGAAGCCTGGGGGATTTATTGAGGAGCCTGGTGACGGAGCATCACAACAGCTGGGATCAGATCGTACCACAGGCAGAATTTGCGTACAACGATTCGGTGAATCGGAGTACAGGTAAGAGCCCGTTCCAAATTTTGTATGGGACAAAGCCGAGGGGAGTGTCTGATCTCAGGGAGTCAGGACAGGCTGAAACTAGTAGCGCTCGGGCTGAAGAATTCGCTGAAGCGATGGAAGAACTTCACACACAGGTGAAGCAGCGACTGCTGAAATCCAATCAAGAATATAAGCGCAGAGCCGACCAGAGGAAGAGGCAACTTCAGTTTGAAGTTGGAGACATGGTTCTGGCGCACCTGAGGAAGGAAAGGTTTCCAAGGGGAACATACAATAAACTCAAGATGAAAAAGATCGGGCCATGCAAAGTCCTGAAGAAATTCGGGGAAAGCGCATATGAGCTTGAGTTGCCAGAAGGCATCGGGATATCTCCGATTTTCAACATTTCGGATTTATACCCATATAGGGCCAAGGATGCAAAAACAGGAACTGATGAACCAGTGGTCCAGTGGCAGAAACAATTGCCAGTTGCACAGAAGCCTCAGATGGAGTGCATACTGGATAAAAGAGTAGGCAGGAAGACCAGGAGGAAATAGTATTTTGAGTACCTCGTGAAATGGAAGAATCACCCAGTGGAAGATGTCAGCTGGGAAACAGAAGCAGTTATACAGAAGCATGGTCACACCATGCAGGAACTCATGGACAAGAGCCCATGAAATCTTTTGAGCTGAGGAGTATGATGCAGGAGCATCCACACCTCATCAAGCGAGCCAGTGCGTGGAGCAAAGAAAAGACAGCTGGAGAGCGCCAGCATTCAAACTTTAAAATATTTTGATATTTGGTGCGCCAAACATTAATGCATTGGTGTAATGAAGTTCACTTGTACATTGTAACAAACCTTGAGCAGATAATCTCTCGTCCTTAGGTAGTTGAGGCATTTATTAGATTTAATGCAAGTAGATAAATTAATTAAGTCTAGATTAGACAGTTTTTCTTTCGAGAGGGAAAACAGAATATAGGCACCCTCCTTTGTATCATTGTAACATTAGCAATTATCCAGCATTAGCATTGAGAACAAGGAGAGAGCAAACCAGAGAACTGGTGAAGAATCCCCATGTACAGATATTGAATTAATAGAAAAGCTTTGATTCAATTCCATTGCTGTGATTATTCTCTGTGTGTTGTTGATATGATGTTGTTGCCTACTTGCTTCTTGTTATGCCTTTGTTGTATATGCTGCATATGTAATTTCATGGCAGATTAGAAATCTGGGAGAGAGGCGAGAATAAGTTTCAAATTGTTTCTTTGTCTGAGCCGGGAGATTCCTGCATAGAGTGCACTTGAAGTCCTCCGCATAGAGTGCATTGAGGAGGCCAGGCAGTTGAACTCTTGTTCTCATCTGCCCAGAGTTGTGTTGGGTTATTCGAGTCGTGCAGGTGAAGTGCAGGTCGGATTTGAAGTCTCAGAGGTGAGTCTGAGAAAAGGGAGGCGAGGACTTCTGTTGCAGAAAGCGCATCGAGGCCGGGTGACTTCAGCACTGTTGAGAGTTGTTGAAGGTCAAGCACAGGGAGCATGTTCAAGAGATCCTGGAAGAATCAGAGTTGGTGAAGCTCAGGAGGAATAGTCCCTTGTGATTTCCGAGAAAAAGGACCAGGAGAAGTTTGAGCAGGAAAAGCTTCGGAGCGAAGGACTCTTCAAGAGGAAGAGAATCGACGACTTGAAATTTCAGGAGAGAATTGTGAAGTCCCGCGGATCGTCGGATCTGGGAGAAGTAGCGAGAGACTTAACCTCCAAGCGCAGGTAGAACCCATTTGCCATTGCATATCGTCATATCGGGGTTGGAGAGTGCAAGAGTTGCATGCACGTCGAAATCACGAGTGGCAATTTCCTGATTCCGTGGGAGCCGTCGATTGTCGGGGGGACAGGTGGCACGAATCCGGAGAATCAGGGTTTCAGCATTCGGGGTTTCCCAATGCAAAGGATTCACGACAGTTGAAATCATGATCCTGTGATTTTCGATCACACGGAGCGTGAGGTGACGTGGTCGTGTGGGGCCTAGGAAGTGAGTGGAGCCTAGGTGGCGCTGTAGCGAAAAATCTGCACCTCGGCACTCGGGGTTTGAAATTGCAATATGTTGACATCGCGAGTGGAGATACCCCGAACCGTTGAATGTTGACCATCGGGGCTCGGGGTTCGGAGGTTTGAATCGCACGGGAAGTGTGCATAGGGTTCGCGATAGCGCGAATGCCGATTTCCCAATTTGCGAAGGGATATCGCCGAGGAGAGTGCTATGGGTGACGAGAAATCCCGAGGGGAGTTGGAAGAGCTTTGACTCTTTGGGCCGTGAGAGAGAAGGTCCTGGTAGGAGCGGCCGCCATCGAGGGCAGCTTGCCGTCAGGGTGCATTTTTGGTTGAAGCCAACACCCTTTTGTTGAGGTGAAAATTTTCTATTGTCGAGTTGAATTATTGTAAAATGGTCGAATTGCAAGAAACCCTCACTCCAACAAGAAATCAAAGAAGAACCATTTTGAACCGGTTTATGTTCATAAATTTTTGAAGTCTGCTAAAAAAAAAATTAGTGAAGTCAATGAAGTTGATAATGATCAGATGATACATCAATGTTTAGATCTTCATCCATTTATACATTGTGAAAGCATACAGATTGTTCCGTGATCTTATACAGGTGTTGGATATGCTCTTGGCCATACTTGTGAATGGAGGTCAAGGGAATTTGAACCACTTTTCCCTGACAGGGGGTAAATATAATGTTTTCAGTCAGGTTCCAATTTTGATTTAGATTTGGTCAGGTTCCAAGTTTGATTTAGAGCTTGTGAACAGGTGATCAAGTATGCAACCTAGTTCTTGGTATGCAGTATTGTTCCTGAACATATTGTTGTTGATATGGTTTGTCCTAATCCTAAAACCAATGATAGGTTTTTGAGCCTTGAGCTCTTGATAGTTTGTGGTCAGCTTAAAACCACCAATTAAGTAGAAGACATGAGTTTTTTGAACCTTGAGCTCTTGATAGTTTGTGGTCATCTTAAAACCACCAATTAAGCATAAGACATGAAGTTTTGCTTGTTACATTTTCAAATTTTTGAGCCTTGAAATCTTGTTAGTTTATGGTCAACTTAAAACCTTGCCATTTAGTAGAAGAAATCATATTGTCATAGACATTCTGTTTCTGGTCAACTCAAAACCACCAAATGAGTTTGTGGTCACCCTTAAACTACCAATTTAGTAGAAGACATTAACTTCTGCTATTTTTTCAGAGTTAAGAGAGGATCTTGGGCCCTCTGAATATTTGCTTGACAAATTACTAGTTGTCAAGAAGTGGTGATTTTTCAGGTAAGAACAAACTTATGATTAAGGGGGAATGTTGAAAACTCTCTATTCTTGGTCATATGATTAGAGGACAATTGTGGTGTATGTAGTATATATACATTATTGATGTACATATTAATTGAATTGGCTTTGTGCCTTTTCCCCCATTGTTCTTTGCCTTCCTGATATTGTTAGTTATATTATTTTCTTTCCTATATTCTTAACACTATATTAACATAGACACACATATATATAATATACAATTCTTCATTATTTAATTAAAAAAAATTAAAATAAATATATTTTTATAATATAAATTTTTCATTATTTAATATATATATATATATGTATGTATGTATGTATGTATATATATATATTAAATAAAAAAAGTTGTATTTATTTAGATTGTCATCAAAACACTATATATGAAAAAATTAGCCCGTTCTACCATACATATGGAAACCATAAAATGTGACACATTGTTAAATTTTTCCTAAGTCTAACACAAAGTGGACTCTCTAAACTATCCTACAATGTTGGTTGTTCTAAACCAAAAAACACAATAACAATAAAATAAATTGAGGTAGTGGAGTGAACATATAGGATTGACAACATGTTGGGAAAGTGTTCTTGGTTGGCTAGATTAATAGGGAATGATGATTATAAGTGAGGGGAAGAGTCAAAATATTAGAGGCATAGAAGATGAGGAAGTCTATGGGTCCTAGAGGAGGATCCTAAGGGACCTCCTCTTCAACATCAGCCATGGGTTGGTTGTCGTCTAGCCAATTTTGGGTGGAGCTGGGTGAAATTTTCAAGGCATGAACAACAGGGTGGGCATGAGAAATGGGGGGAAGAATTGGTACGACCGAGGGTTTGAGATTTGAAGTTGTATTAAGTCAGTGCACTTTTGGGCTTTCCCCTTTCGCGAGGGATTGTGAAAAAAACTGACACTCAAGGGGAGGAGAGGATGCCCAGTCGAAAAAAAACGATAATGGAAGGGATAAACCTTAATATGAAGCTTAACATGAACATGAAAAATGAGAAAATTTCAAAATCTAAACTTCATATTTGCAGCCAACATGATAGTAGAGAGCTCCACTAAGGCCAATTGACAACATCTATACAAGTTGTTCCACTCTTGGCAGAATTTGGCTCGTGTTTTGAGTTTCCATTAACTCTAGCTTCTCAGAGAGGCTCACTACCATTCCCATAAAGTGCTGGCTACTCATGCTGAAGGACAGAGCTGGTGGAGATACTAGCTTCCCAGTTCCCAGTTTGCATGGCTGCTAAATGTCACCCCATAGAGAGTTTTAAAATTAATTTTATTGTTTAATAATTTTATATTAGTTATGTTTTTAAATTTATTAAATCTATTGATGTTTAATAATAACTTTTAACCATCAAGAAAAAAACTATTTCCTAAATTCTGTAATTAGACCTCATACCTTCATCTATTGTGTAAAATCATACATCCAACATACACATTATCACAGTAACGAGTAGGGGAACATGTAACGAGAACTTGTGTGCCTAATATCGATCATAACATATCAAATAAATTAGATTAAAACAATAATTAGAAGAAAGAAATATCAGTTTACCTAAACAAGGAGCAGAGGATAGAAATAAATCTCAAGTTGACTAAGCTCCAGAGAGGGTGCAAGATCTCCAAAATCGTTAATGGTAGAATCTGTTGGACCCTCAATAAGGTGAGCTCCCTCACCGTTATATTTAATTTGTAGACGCCCACATATCCTTTCCGAGTTTTCCTGCACCAACACTTTGTGATATCGTTCTTATGGCAAGGAGTCTCCATGATCTTGAAAACCATCTAAGAATCCTCAAAGAGTTTTTCTCCAATATGGGTCTGAGTGTTAATACTCATAATACTAAGGTCATGATTAGTAAATTCAATAAGATCCCTTATGATACCTTCTTATATGACAAGAACAACTTGGAGGAAGTGAATTTATACAAATATCTTGGAATTCATATTCACCACAAGATTGACTTTCTCTTAGATTGTCCAACCTATAACCATATTAGATCTCATTTTGAAAATATTTGTCACACTACCAACCTTTCTAAGCTCTTAACTCAACAAAAGTATGGTGATCTTGCAAAACTTCTCTTAATTCTTTTCGATTATAGAAACAAAATTCTAAATAATCACAAGTAATCACTTACCCTTCTAGTGGACATTAATCCTCCCCCTCCTCCTCCTCCTCCTCATATATATACATATATATATATTCACTATAGTTATTTTAAATTTATGAGAAAATCAAATTAATATTACCTTGAGTTATTACCAATTTTTGATAGTTTTTTTTTTGTTAAAATCAATTTTACATTAAAATAATTAATAGTAGTTTTAAGAGATTATTAGATATAAATATTTTTGGTTTAGGTTATTTAAGTGATTATATATTGGATATTTAAAGTACTAATGAGAATTTTTTATCTTCTTTTCATTTCTTATGACTCTTTCAAATGATCAACAACAAACATGCAAAACTTATTTCTTACTATAAAGTAGTTGAGCTAACTCTAATGACTATATATAATAATAATAAATTATATATATATATAAAAACACTATATTTATAAATAAACTTTTATATGATTATTTATAATTTTGTGAATAATAATAATTTATTTTTAAGGTCACGGTCAAGCCACACCAAATTGGTGTATGACACCTCTTTTTTGTGGGACGAAGGGGTCCAAATTTAAAAATTTTGTTTTTAATAATATATTAAAAATAATAATAATAATTAAAATATAAATAATATAATTAAAAAATAGAAATAATATATTTTTTTAAATACATTTTTTTATATTAAACATTTATAAATTTCATAATTCTTCGAAAAATAATATAACATTTTTGGTAAAATATACTTCTAATAAATTTAAATTTTAATTATAACACAATCTTAAAAAAATATGTAAAAATAAAATAAAATTATATGACATTATGATGATGATGATGATGATGATGATGATGATGATTAACATCCACTAAGACCTAATTGGTCTATCAGACCTTAAGAGGGTAAGTGATTACTTGTGATTCTTTAGAATTTTGTTTCTGTGCTCAAAAACCATTAAGAGAAGCTTTCCAAGATCACCATACTTTTGTTGAGTCAAGAGGTTAGGAAGGTTGGTAGTGTGATCAATATTTTGAAAATGAGATCTAATATGGGTATAGGTTGGACAATCTAAGAGAAAGTGCTTGTCATCTTCAACCTTCTTAGTGTCACAATGGTGACACACTCTTTCATCCCATGGCATTTTAGGAATTGGCCAACGCCTAGTTTCACTATGGAGCTTGTGAGAATTTGTTCTTATCTTAGCAATGATTATTTTTTTCTTTACACTTGGAAAAACAGATAGATAATTTTGATCTTCTAGATTAGAGTTGATTACATCTTTATAATACCTTAATTTTCTTTTTTCCTCTAACTCCTTATCACACAACATTTTTTCCTTAAATTTTGATTTGAAGTTTTTTTTAATAGTATCTTTATTCTAAAAAATGGTTTCTTCCATGATTCCCCAATAGTTTAGCCAAGATCGGGCGTCTTTATGGCATCCTCTCTTGAGTCGATGGTGGTTATGACTTGATTTGGAAGAAATTTTAGGTAGCCTCTTGTCTTCCATGTTGTTTAACTTGTTCTTATACATTAGGTATCTAGTCATAGCCATGCTCTCAATAGGGGAGAGGCTAGTTTCCATGAGGAGGATGGGATAGGGTGTATTTCTTTTAATTTTGAGATTATAGGTTATAAAATTATTTTGTATTTTCTCTATCTTTCTCCAGGATTCACGAGAGATACTACAACCCCAGACTTCACATCCATAAAGAATAATAGGTGTAACAATAGTCTCAAATAGGAGTTTCTTCTTATCCCAACTCCAAAGTTCAGTTGATTTACAATTGATTTCAAACCCATAATAAGATTTCCATCCCCCAATAATCCTTTTCTCAATGCTATAATTCCAATTAAGCTTGTGGTGAATATCAATTCCAAGATATTTGTATGAATTCACTTCCTCCAAGTTGTTGTTGACATATACAAAGCTATCATAAGGGATCTTATTGGATTTAATAATCATGACCTTAGTCTTATCAGTATTAACAGTCATACCCATATTGGAGAAAAAATCTTTGAAGATTCTTAGTTGGTTTTCAAGATCATGGGGACTCCTTGCCATAAGATCAATATCATCGGCATAAAGAAGAATATTGATGACTATACCAGTGAGAGTAGGGCCAACACAATTTTCTTTTTCCAAGCATTCTTCTAATTTATCAATGTATATGCCAAAAAGGGTAGGGGACAAGGGACAACCTTGTTTGACTCCGATATTGCAGTTAATCTCTTTTGACCAACCCTCTATGTTTTTAAACTTAGTAATAACATTATCATACATCCTTATTGCAACATCCCTCAACTCGAGAGGCACTTTTATCTCTTCCAACCTATTCTAAAGGTTTTTCCTAGGAACCATGTCAAAATGTTTTCTAAAGTCAATAAAACAACAAAAAAGATTGGTTTTAGTATTGCAGAACTCCTCTGCAATGATCCTAAAGGTAACAAAATGGTCCACAGTTGAATGATATCTCCTAAACCCGACCTGGCCTTTAGCTCTTTTTCTCTGAATTTCTAGCCAAATGTTAATCTTCTTTTCCAAAATGATTCCATAAAGCTTGGTTAAAATCGGGCTAATCATAATGGTCCTATAATTAGAGGGAATGTTTTTATCTCCATTTTTAAAAATAGGAACAATGAGGCTTTGCATCCAGGGTTTAGGGAAGTCCTGCTTGACTGCTAAATTGAAGAGCTTGTGTATGTGAGGGATAAGGATTGGCCCTCCAATTTTAAAAATTTCATCTTGGTAGCCTTCAATGTCCTTAGGTTTCCCATTTGCGAACTGCTTAACCCTGAACTCTATGTCATCTAAAGAAAAAACTTCTTCCTTTGTAGGGACAATAGGAATGGTGTCCATGGCATTAGGGAACTTGTAAAAACTTTTAAGGTAGGAATTCTAGTCCATTAAGGGAATCCTATTATTTTCTTTAGTATTGTGTTTTAGAATTTAGCTCCAGAACTATTTAGTATCCAACTTGTATAGTTGCGAAAGTTGATCTTGCCTTTTATTGATATTGTATCTTTTTTTCCTTTTAATTAGGGCTTTGTACGTGTTGATTTTATCAAATTTTAAGGGCTCATTAGAAGCATCCCTAATGGATTTCCTAGAAATTTTACATTCTTTATCATACCAAGGGTTGGTTGTTCTATTATTCTTTTTATGGGACACCTCGAAAGAGAACTTGTTAATGGAAGTGGAAAGGGTAGTTGTAAAATTATGATAGAGTTCTTCAATGTTGTCCTTATAAGTTAGGAGTTTTAATTTACTATTTAAATCCTTTAAGAAAATGTCAACTTTACTTTTATCAAAGCGCAAATTCTTTTGATTATCATAATTATTTTCAATGGTGCTCCTATGAATGGAAAATTTTAGAGTTAGGGTTAAAGGTTTATGATCAGAGTCAGGTTAGTGGTCATTTAAAAGGTCAAAATTTGTTATTTGGTTGGAAACGAGGATATGAGATATCACATAATATACAACACTACTATCTATCCCATGAATACAGGTCATTTGGTTGGAGTTTGGCCACTTCATTACTCCATTGCAAATTATTAGGTCTTGAGAGCTGCAAAGCTTGATCAACTCGGTACCAAACAAATTCTCAACTAGGTCTTTAGAGCTTATTTTGTAGCTATTAGATAAAACAAGGTCCTCATCTAGCCATAAAGGATTATGGTTGGAGTCATCACTTAAAAGAGTAGCTTGTTTAGTTACAGTCCTAGCATTAAAGTCTCCTAGTAGGAGGATATTACCTTCATTTTTCAAATTATAAATATCTTGTTCTAAATTATTAAAGGGACTTTTTTTATCTAGATTATTTTTCTTATAAAAAGTAGAATTAATAGGTGCAAAATAACAAATTGCTATATACATCTTCTTAGCATTGGTGTATGAAATTTCTATCCAAATGTATTGATTAAGAGGGTCAATCTTATGAAGTTGAATGTGAGGAGAAATGCTTTTTCTAATATAACAAGCTATGCCTCCTATCCATCTAAGGTGGGATTTTTTGTTCCATGCTGACCACAAGACAAATCCTTCCATGTTAGGGACCTTAGACTCCTCATGCTCCCAAGTTTCTGCTAGACAGATAATATCAATACCACTAGGGATCCAACTTATCATAGGACCTTTGCTCCATGGAAATCCACGACAATTCCAAAAAAGGATCCCAAGTGTCCCAAATTCCTATGTATTATTATCCTTCTGGTCTCTATCCCTAACAATAGTTTTTCGATTTCTAATTATTGCCCATTTTCCTTCTTTCCTGGATTCTTTTACCTTTTGAACTTCTTTCTTTAATTCAACTTGGTCTTCGGGAATGATGTCTTCATTTATAAATATTCCTGACCCTTTTAAGCTCGGAGATTTGTTGAGTATGCTATACTTATTGTCATTACAACTTACTTTGACACAGATCAACCTATCTTTGTGATCAATTATTTTTCCTAGCCTCTTTGCTTCTATGAGGTAAGTTGTATCAATTTGTGATTATTTTTTAATTCTTCTTTTACTATTGCTAGTGTATCCTCCTCTTGTTGTTCTTTTATACCAAAAATTATGAGGTTCAAGGCTCTTTTGTTACGCTCATGGTCCAACTCGATTAGCTTATTCATTTCCTCTTTGATGGGTTTGATATCCAATTTGTTTTCCATATAATTACTGAGGGTGAAATTGTTTGTTAGTTTTTCTTCTAGCTCTTTAATCCTATCTCTCAAGTTGTGATTTTCTTCAACCCCTCCTTCTTGGGTTGATTGTTTATGTTTTTCCATTTCTTGAATTCTATCATTTATTGTCTGTAATTCACTCTTGAACCCTAAGAATCTATCCTCTATTTGAGTTTGTATGGTATCTTTAATTTTTTTATCAATCATTGCCTCTAGCTCTATTTTGAGTTTTACGTCTCTTTCTTCACTCATTTTTTCTAATGTTTCTAAATCTATTTGGATTTTGGCATCTCTCTCTTCTCTTTTTTTTTCTATTGATTCCATATAATCGTAAAAGATCTCTAGGGTGATTTTGGAGGGCCTCCCCTTGTTAGGGTCAATTTCTGGAATAGGTGGTGGAGTGCTCATATTGAAAAGAAGAGAAAAAGGATGTAACAATTATTATTATGGATTGACTTTATTTCTCAAATCAATTTTTACTTCTGAATCTTAAAATAAAAAAAATAAAAATATATATATTTAAATCTCTTTACGTAAAATTAAAATTGAATCAAAGTAAAAAGTGACTCACCTCATTTCAGATGTCCAAATGCTCAACCCTTTGAAGAAGCCAAAAAATAATTTATGAAGATGGTAGAGAAGTCTAGAGAAACTACAGAGATTATTTTGGGTAAAAAAGATAAAAACTACAGAGATTATTCTCGTTCAAAACCCTAGATATATAATCTTAGAAATAAAATATCTCTTAAAAAATAAATAAACAAAGAAGTATTAGTCATGTTCAAAACCCTAAATATATAATCTTAGAAATAAAATATCTCTTTAATATATATATATATATATATATATA
>ML794840.1:0-16008 GCA_009831015.1 Picea engelmannii | reverse complement strand
ATAAAATCTTAAAAAAAAAAAAATATTATTCCCGTTCAAAACCGCAGAGATCTATTATGCCCGTTCCAAACCGCAGAAAAATATTAATTTCAAAACCACAGAGAAGTAGTGTTCCTGGTCAAAACTGTGGAGAGGTAATATTTCCATTCAAAACGACGGAGAGATATTATTCCCAATCAAAACCTCAAATAAAATTAATAAATAAATTTATCATAAAACAAATACCTTTTGGAAAAAAAATTGTCAATATAATTTCTAGTTGAAGAGATAAATAACATTGCTATTGGGAAACTTTAGGGAGAGAAAAGCTTTCAAGCCATAACTTATTAATAGCAAAGATGAAGATGCGGTTAACCACAGAAAAAGTTTGGATTGTTTCTTCCTCATCCACCACCTGCGGGGTTTCACTTAAATTAAAATCATGTATTTATTTTAAGTAAATTGTTTTACTAAATTAATCCATGTAAATGTCTCATGTTGTCTTTCAAAATTCTAGACATAGCATATCTTAGACATCAAAATTCTTGAAAGATTAAAAATTTGATTAAAAAAACTGTAACAATTTGTTCACGATTTAGGAAAATCTCGTAATAGAATATATATATTTTTTTCCACAAAAGCCACATTTAATGAGGACTTATGGAATAATTGGAAGTAAACTTGCTTTTACATTCATCTAGTTTATTTAGTGAAATGTGTGATTTTTTTTTTTTCCAAATAACATTATTTATATATATGTCAAACAATACAATATATATGAAATTTTATAAAAAAAAATGAATATTATTTAAATAGTTTAAAATCAAAATAAGTTAGAGTTAATTTTGTTTATTAAATATATTATATATTTTATTAAATAAATATAATATCATGTTATTTTAAATAATAAAAATTATTTCCTATTTATTTTAAAATTTAATTAATATAATAATAATTTAATTATAAAGTATAGATACATTATTTATTTAGATTTGCATTTTTGATTTTTAAAGAAAAAGAATATTTAATCATTAATCATTTAGATTTGCATTTGTGATTTTTAAAGAAAAATAATATTTAATCATTAATCATTTACATGTGTAATTTTTACAAGAAAAAAAAAAAAAAACATATTTTTAATCATTAAATATTAGACTCACTCAAATTAAATTGTTTACAATTATTTTTTTATAATCATTATGTAATTAATTGTTATAAAAATAATTATAAATAAATAAAATTTATTTCATTAATTTCAAATCAATCTATATTAAAATTTAAATATAATATAATTTATAAATAATTTTAAAATTTAAATATAATATACCATAACAATTAATTATTATATATTAAAGTTTAAATCTAGTTATACACCATTATACTTACAAATTATTATATGCTAAAATTTAAATATAATGAGATTTATAAATAATTATAATTGAATATATTACTATATCAAATTAATATCATTTTATTAATTGAATATCATTATCTTTTAATTTTTTTTTTTTTTTATCAATATATAAGATCAGAGATGTTTTACATTGTGAAACACATTGAATTATAATTACATGATCTCCATTCCTTACAAGGATATAAGTGTACTTTTAAGTTTTTATTTTAGATCTTTATATTAAAGATAGATTTATTCTATTATATATTCCAACTATCTTTTATACAAATACTAAAATAATTAATTTCTATATTGTCTTATTTAATAAAATTTTATTGTCTTATTTAATAGAATTTAAAATAAAAGCAATTTTAATAGAATATATCTTGCACTTTCAATAAGAATAGAATATAATATGCCACAATTTTCATATATAAAAATTGACTTAGTTTATTATATATATTATATTTGAAATATTATATATATAAAGATATAAATAATCAATTTTATATTGTATTAGTTGTTAGACTTAAAATAAAAATAATTTAAATAAAAAAAATTGAGCTAAAAGGTGTTTTCTACAACTAGGTATGAAGGAGATGTCTAATTCTTTCTCTGCTTAATATGGAGCTGACAAGCTACTCTTCTTGAGTGTTAAATTAAAGAGATTGTGTATGTGAGGGATGATGATATGCCTTCCCATTTTAATTTTTTTAGCTTGGTAGTATTCAATGTCCTTATCTTTCCCATTGACAAACCTCTTAACTCCTAACTCTATGTGATCCAAAGAAAAAACTTCATCCTCTATACAGACAATATGAATGGTTCCCATGGCATAAGGGAACTCTTAAAATTTTATCAGGGAATCATATTATTTTTTTTAGTATTGAGGATTAGAATTTGCCTCTAGAACTTCTTAGGATCTAGCTTAGATAGTTGTTCTTGCTTTTTATTGATATAGTACATGTTTTTCCTTTTAATTGGGTATTTGTACATCCCTAATGGATTTCCTAGACATTTAACATTCTTTATCATACCAAGGGTTGGTTGTTCTATTATTATTTTTACATGACACCTCAAGAGAGAACCTGTTAATAGAAGTGGAAAGGGTAGTTGTAAAATTATGATAGAGGTCCTCAATGTTGTCCTTAAAAGTTAGGATCTATGTAATTCACTATTTAAATCCTTTAAGAAAATATCAACTTTACTTTTGTCAAACTGTGATTTCCTTTCATTATGAGAATTCTCTTCAATGACCCTCTTATGCATGGAAAAGTTTAGAATTAGGGTTGAAGATCTATGATCACACTAGGGTTCATGGTAATTGAAAAGGTCAAAATTTACTATTTGGTTGGAAATGAGGATATCAAACATCACATAATCTACAAGACTATTTCCTAGTCCATGACTACAAGTCATTTGGTTTGAGTTTGACTACTTTATTACTCCATTGCAAATTATTAGGTCTTGGCTCCTTGACCTACTCACTATCAAACAAATTCTCAATTAGGTCTAGAGATTCTTTTGTAGATATTAGAGATTCTTTTGTAGATATTAGATAAAATAAGGTCTTCATCTAGCCATAAAGTAATACACTATATTAAAATAAGTTTAGATAGAAAAAAAAAATTATTGATGAATATTTTTTTGGATGTAACTTTGTGTGAGAGGTTTATAAACCTCCCATTTTTGTTATTAATATATATTTTTTATTCCATGTGTGAGAGGTTTAGAAACGATCCATTTTGTTTTATTATTATTTTTTTTTAATTTCATGTGTCAACATCTTAAATGGATATTGAAATATTTTACTTATGGATTACATTGAAATATTTTTTTATTATTAATATTTTTTTAAATGTTACTAATCAATTGCATATTAAGTATGAAGGGAATTACACATCTTACTCACATTTATGTAGAATGCACCTTTCAACACAACCAAATTTAACATTGTTTTGAACTATTTCCTAATAACTCTGATTAAGAATCTATTAATATCATAAATTGTTTTTATTTCTTACATAAAACAATTAATGAATAGTACTCTAAAAACATTATAAATTATTTTACTTTATATATATTTAAATATCCTATTATAATAAAATAGAAAAATCTAAAAAAATATTAAACCTTGAAACTTTTAAAAATATATATTATCTATAGTCTAATATATATTACCTAATCGATTAATCGGTAGACTTTGAGGATACTTTACAAAACATATTACTTATAGTGTAACATATATTACATAATCGATAGTGTAATCTATTGATTTTCATGATACTTTATTATTCGTAAAGTTATTCAATTGATAATTTAATCTATAGATTGTTATTTAATTGTTAATATAATCTATAGATTTTCATGATAATTTATTATCGTAATAGTGTAATCTATAGATTTTCATGATACTTTATTATTCGTAAAGTTATTCAATTGATAATTTAATCTATAGATTTTTATTTAATTGTTAATAGAATCTATAGATTTTCATGATAATTTATTATCGTAAAGTTATTCAAGTGTATTGATTTTAGCATTTATGTGATGGAGTATAATTTTTTTAAGGAAAGAATTGACATTTTAAATATATGAATTATAGTTTAATGTACATTACTTAATTGATAGTCTAATGCGCAGACTTTTATGATACTTTAAATTGTCTCCTTATATTAAGGTAGAAAATACATCGAAAGACTAACTCAGACTAGATGCTAAAAATAGTAAGAAACCATCATGCAGGCTATAGCAAACAACCAAGAAGCCCCAGATTCAAAACTATCCTAACAAAAAGGAACAACCCCATATATTAATCTAGAGTCGTCTACTAAGACTATTGAAAGAATAGAAAAGACCAAAAAAGGAAAAGAGACTTCCCCTAAAACAAGTTTAAGAATAAGGTGGGGCCTTCATTTCCACCTTCCCAATTATTGTAAGTTGTCTTTCCTTCTTGCATTCCAAGTGTCTGCTTGGATAATAGATCTGCCTCCATGTTATAATCTACGTAAATATGAGAAAACTTGATTGAGTTGGAATTTTTGCTGAGGTCTCTGATTCTTTCCTTCTAGTAGTTCAGAGAGATAACCTGCACATTCCCTTTGTTGTTTAACTAATCGATGACAATTCTTGAGTGTAGATTTTAATCTTGTACAATATTTACTGTAAACAATTTTTTAGTAAAAGAACAAAAAATATACTATGACAAATACAAACATTACATAGAGATTTTTACCCTGGAAACCCAAATTGAGAAAACCAAAATATTCTATATTCATTCATAGTGTTACATTTCTTACGATACAATATACATATAGGAGCTACCGACATCCAAAAGCCTAATCCAATATCCTAGATTAGTCAACAACCTTAATTCCTTAACCGAAAATAGAAAACCATTGGGAAAAAACCATGTGCCAAAAAACCACCCAAAAATATGACATGTTTCCCGAGGCAAAAAAAATCTCAGGGGCATTGCCCCCGAACCCCCGTGCACACTCGACGCAATGCAGAAACTACTACTCGTGCAAACAATATAACACATACCCAACATTCTCCCACTTTTTATTTTCTTTGGATACAAGGGGTTACATGGTTACATAGTCAACAATCCAAGACAACAATGTCCATGGATCCTCTACACCAAGAGAACTCCCAGTGCTCACAAATGTTGTTAATGAATCTGCAACATTCTTCAAAATGTCCACCTTCATCAACAATACTTTATTTTCTTTGACCATGTCTTTCAAAAAGTGATATTGAATATCAATACACTTTGTCTTTGAATGATAAGTCGGGTTCTTTGCAAGAAAAATTGCACTCTGGCTGTCACAATCTACCCTTACATCTTGTTGTACCAACCCAATACCTGAACACAATTTTTATAACCATATTGTTTCCTTACTTGCATGAGTGGTTGCTACAGCCTGTCTTTTGCTCATCCAACTTATTTCTCCTCCAAACATGTTAAACACATACCACTTATAGATCTCCTACGATTCAGATCTCTAGCCTAGTCTTAATCCACAAAGCCATGTATATCCACCACTCTGTCTAATCTTGGTCTTCCTTCATAGCAAAATCCATAGATAACAGTGCCACAGAAATACATGAAAAACCTTTTTATTGTTGTCCAATGCCCGTTCCGTAGATTTGACATATACCTTCTCAAAAGTCCCACTGAATGTGAAATTTCCAGTCTAGTACAAACCATTTCATACATCAAACTTCCAACTGCACTTGCATATGGAACAAAAGACATGTCCTCCTCCTCTTCCCATGTCTTGGGACACTAATCCGCACATAACTTTACACCAACAGGAATAGGAACCTTGACCCATTTACATTCCTGCATATTAAACCTCTGCAATATTGTCTCAACATATTTTATCCGATACAACCCGAGTTTCCTCTTTTTTCGATCTCTTTTAATTTCCATGCCCAAAATGAAATTTGAAGAACCGATATCCTCTATGTCAAATTTAGAGGAAAACTGAGTTTTCACATCCTGGGTAATCTCCTTGTTGTTTCCTATCAGCAACATGTCATTCACATACAAGACCAAATCAATAAAATGATCACCAATTAATTTAAAATACACACAGTGATCCTCTTTGCTTCTTTTGAAGCCGAGTCCCAGCATATAAGTATCAATTTTTTGATACCACATCCTTAGTGATTGTTTTAAACCATACAAGGACTTTTTCAGCTTGTGTACCAGCTACTTCTTTCCCTTCACATCATAACCTCCTTGTTTCTTCATATAGATTTCTTCTTCTAGATCCCCATGAAGGAATGTTGTCTTCACATCCATCTTTTCTACTTCAAAAGCAAATGCAACAACAACATATAACAAAAATATTATAGAGGTTAACTTCGCAACAAGAGAAAAAATCTCACCAAAATCAATTCCCTCAACCTGGGAATAACCCTTTGCTATTAACCGACCTTTGTATTTCTCCACTTTTCCGTATGCATTCATCTTCTTTTTAAATACCCATTTGTTGCCAATGGGCTTTCTTCTAGTCGAAAACTACACTATATCCCAAGCCTCATTCTTATCCAAGGCTTTCATTTCTCCATCTATGTCCTTTTTCCAAAGATTTCATCCTCTAAATCCACTTCTTCCTTGACAGTTTCAGGTTCATCATCAATAATAGACAAATAAAATTTTGAAAGGAAATCAGATGGAGTATACCTTTCTACTAGCCTTATTTCTTGTACCGATCTCCTCAATACTGGAGTATGGGGATCTTCTTCTTCTGATTCATGTTCTTCTATAGATTCTAATTCATCATTATTTAAATCAAACTCTATTTTCTATGGTTCTTCCTTATTTAATAGGAATTCCTATTTAATGACATCCTTCATTTCTATAAATACCACATCTCGGTTATACAATGCCTTCTTAGTTTCTGGGTTACAAAGCTTATAATATTTGAGACCATCTTTATATGCAATACAGATTTCACTTTCCAGCCTTCATATCTAGCTTACTCTTGTTTTCCTTTGGAACATGAACATATGCATAACAACCAAATACTTTGAGATGAGTGAAAGAAGGTGTCTTACCAGTCCATACCTCTTGCAGTGTCATTTCATCCATCATTGATGAGGGTGATCTGTTGACGAGGTAACATGCAGTATCCACTACCTATGTCCATAATTCTTGTCCTAACCCGACACCAATGAGCATGCACATTGCATTTTCCATTAGTGTTTTGTTCATCCTTTCTGCAACTCCATTATGTTGAGGTTTATATGGAGAAGTCTTAAGCCTTGCTATACTGCACTTCTTACAAAATTTTTCAAATTCATTCCCACAGAACTCTCTGCCATTATCTGTCCTCAACACCTTAATTCTTCTCTCTGTTTGATTTTCAACAAGATACTTGAACTCTTTATACCTGTAAAAGACTTCATATTTATTCCTGATAAAATGTATCCAAGTATTCCTAGATAAGTCATCTATAAATGAGACATAATATACATATTTTTTCAATGATGGGACTGACATAGGTCCAAAAACATCACTGTGAACTAGTTGTAAAATTCCTTCTGCCCTCGTTGCACTAGAGGGGAATCTTACCTTATTCTTCTTCCCATATATACAATGTTCATAGAAATCAAAATCCAGAGAGAATTTAGACATGCATTCAACCATACCCCTTATTGTGTAGTAGTCTAAGACCCTTCTCTCTGATATGCTCAAGTGTTTGATGCCACATCATAACCTTTTCTCCAGAGACTGTAGGAGTTCTTTCTTATTCAACTCCAATATCAGGAACAATGGAAATATTACACTCATCACTAATAGTGCTTCCTTGCAGCTTATACAGATTTCCAAACCGAAATCCCTTTAGAAACATCATTGCTCATCGAACCATCTTGGAAGTTTCCTTTTCAAATATTGGTTTTACCCCTGCATCATGCATTTTTTTTACATAAATCAAATTTCTAGCCAAACCTGGGATGTGTAGAACACTAGGAAGTGTTCTAATCCTTCCATCTATGAGCCTCAACTTGAATTTTCCTTGTCCTATGATTATGGTTGTCGAATCATCACCTAAGAAAACATTACCTCCATCATACCTTTCATATTCACAGAACCACTCCCTGTGGGGATTCATATGAAATGATGCACCAGAGTCAACCAACCATGCCTCATAATCTGCATGTGTGCTTGAAGAAGACATGTACACATCCTCTCCTTCTTCCTTGGAGGTCTTTTCTTCTGTAGATGGAGATTCTTCAAATCCCTTTTCTTTCTCAACTTTGGATCTACATTGCTTCTTATATTTCCCTTCTTTTCCACATCTATAACATACATTTAAAAACTTTCAGGGAGATTCAGATATGCCCTTAGAATTAGATATCCTACTTGAGAACTTAGATCTGTTTCTTTCCTGGGAACATCCTCTTGTAAATAATGTGTTTGTTCTCTATCCTTCCATATTCTTTTGTCTCATCTCCTCCGACAACAAGGATGTTACCATTTCATCAAAATTCAAGGTAGTTGTATTAGTACCTATGGCCACAACCAGACTATCCCATGATTCTGGTAAAGAACACAGTAAAATGATACATTTATCTTCATCTAAAATTTTAATCTCAACAAATACTAACTGACTTACCAGATTATTGAAGGCATTCAAATGCGCTGCCACCAAGTCTGCATATCTCATTCTCATTTTATACAACTTCTTTCTCAGTAATAGTTTATTTACTAGGGACTTAGAATGACACAACTTCCCCAACTTATCCAATAAATCCTTGGATGTAGCTTCCTTTGACACATTCAATAATATTGAATATGAGAGACACAATTTGATTGTGCTCTTTTCTTTCCGATCCAACTTTTTCTAGTCATCTGCCGAAGTTATTGTAGGTGCAGTACCTGGATCTACCACGATCCACCGATCTCTTTCCACCAATAGATCTTCCATATTGAGCTTCCACAACTCCAAACTTTTCCCATTAAACTTATCATTCTCCATTTTCGAATTGTTTGACATTTCTTTTCACCTAAAAAATGAATACCACAAATCTCCCACTATAACAAGGCTTGTCACAATCTCGAGCCAAACCCTTGACCACAAAGGCGTCCCCCTGAAGCCAACAAAGCTCTAATACCAAATGTAGATTTTAATCTTGTATAATATTTACTGCAAATAGATTTTCATTAAAAGAACAGAAAAGATACAATGACAAATACAAACATTACACAGAGATTTTTCCCCTAGAAACCCAAACCAAGAAAACCAACATATTCTATATTCATTATAGTGTTACATTGTTTACAATAAAATATACATATGGGAGCCAACGACATCCAAAACCCTAACCCAATGACTTGGATTAGTCAACAACCCTAATTCCTTAACCAGAAAAAGAAAACCATCGGCAAAAAACCATGTGCCAAAAACTTCCCAAAAATGTGACACGTTTTCCAATGCAGAAAAAAATTCTTGGGGCCACTACCCTCAAAGCCCCATGTAGGGGGCTTTCGCCCCCTTCAAACCCGCCTACACACCTAATGCAATCCAAACACTATTACTCGTGAAAATAATATAAGACATACCTAACATTGAGTCTCCAAAAACTTGTAATTTTGTGATATATAACCGACATGCCAAAATTAGAGTTTTCCAAACACCCAATAGTCTTGCCCTAATGTTAGTACCTGGTCTATAGTTGAAAGTCCATTTGTATGCCATATAATTATTTATCCTTAGCACCCCTCCAATGCCACTTTGTTGACCATTTGTTTGAACTTGGTGCTGTAATAAAGTTTTTAGATAGAGACTTAATGGATCTAATAGCTTGTAGTTTCAACTTTTAAGTGTGCTTTTATTAAAGTGTATTGAAAGGAGCATTAAATTACTGGATGAATGTAGAATTTTCCTGTAACTTTTTAAGAAAGAATGGTCATTCTTGATCACCAAGTCTAGTTGTATACAAACTCTTCTAACTCCGAAGATCATTATTAACTTAAGTAATTAGAGATTAAAATAGGCCTTAAAAATACCCAAACATGAAGGCATCCATAAGTTAGATGATTATTGAATTAATATTTAATTTATGTTATGTTTAAGTTCTTTAAGCAAAAGAATCCCAAAATGGATACATTTAAGTCATTATCCTAATTACATTGAAAGTGTAGTGGGTTTTCAAGATTTAGCTGGAGTATAGAGAATTTTTTATTTTATTTGTGAGTTTAAAGTAGAGGAAACTAATTATTTCTTTTTTATTGACTAATTAGAGAATATAATTTTAAATATTTAAAAATAAAAAATTAATTTGTTTTATTTATAATATTTAGATTAATAAATATTTTTATAAAAAATTAAACGCATTATGAATTTTTTTATAAATTTATAAAATTCAATATAGTTTTAACTTTTAAGGAATTGTTATATTATGAGGGATTAATAAAATAATAGGACGAAATTGTCTTAAAAGAATATTAATTACATCGAAACTTATTGAAGGTTTGATAAAGCTTTTAATTATTAGTGATACATTAAAATAATGTAAAGTAAAAATAAGTTATTATTTTAATATGTTTTGGAACATGTATTGGCATGCCACTCTTAAAACTCTTTACTTAGCTTTGAAACCATCTTTGTAGCATGGTCTGACTTTCAATAGGTCAGACCATGCTACTCCTGAACACTCTTTCATTATTTAGATATCAATTTGTAACGTCCCCTACCATTCATGTTAGGCCACATTACGTCAGAGAACACTTATGTTCTCTTTGCGGAACATACTGTAACATACTTAGCATCCTAACTAAGTTATGTCTCATATAATTTTTTAACTACATGCAATTAAAACATATGCACACACATGACTCTTGCGGAAGATTAATATCTATAAAACGTGAGCAGAAAATTACACTATGTAAATGCATGAATTCACACTGAAATAGCAGTAAACATATACATGCAATACCCATAAGCAAACAGGCAGCTATAATCATGCATAGGATAAACCCATAAAAATAACATGTGAATAACAATGCAACGTGTAAATTAATCACACAATTGACACTTATCTTTGTGAGAATATCATCAACTGTGTGCAGACCTTCCATGAACCTCCTAGCCTTAGACCACATTGCTCATCACTCTCAACAGTGAGTCACCCCCAAGCTGGGATTAAACTCTACATAGGTAAAGGGTTCTTAACCAGGTTAAAGGCTCATGAACAATAGGAAAGACTCTGTCTCAGGTGCTCACTCAACTAACAGCCTATAGTACCTCATTCCCCACATGCCTATCCCACCCAAGGAAGCATGCCCCTTCTCTGCTCAACAGTCCCTCGGCTATCCCACTTCCCTTCCAGGGCTTCAGCAACAGGCCGGATATGAAGTCTTAGAGCCCTACAACTATAGTTAAGCATCTTCGGAAATCAGTCCCCAACAATTATCTCACCCAGAGAATTGCTCACAAGCCTGACAACTTGCCTCTTCAATATCCCATGGGCCTGACAACCCGCTTCTTCAATCCCACTCCCAAGCTAATAGTTACCCAACAGAAGGCTCTGGATACGGGTTCAGGTAAAGTCATGAAAATACAAATGATAGATCAATCACTCCAATACTCCTAGATGATTGACTGTATATATCAATGATGGATGAATCATGGAAAAGATGATGGTACGAATGATGGAGATCTATTGCAATGAGATAAGTCCCAACAATATGTATTCGTGTTTCCAACTTGACACTTTTCCTGTTGGGAGCTACTTTGTCCCACTTGTCCGCAACTTAGAACTTAGGATAACATAATTATCCATACTTTATGATTTAAGAAATATTAATATAATATTCCTTAACTTAGCCCCTTCCCTTTCCCTAACTAGTGGGGTTTAGTCCCCCGTCTCTTTTATCATGGTCAGTCTACGCACAACGATGTATTTTAGATTAAATATGAGATATTTACAAAAATAGGCACACTGGCCTTTAACATCTAGTGTTTCTGACCTAATCAAAACATAAGCATCCTTGCTTATAATACTGGCTCACCAGCCTATAAAACATATTAGATACACAAGGTTCCCTTGCCTCTACATCGCACACACTTAAGATGTTGTGCGCGGTATCCTGGAATGTGCAAACTTCCTCATTTTAATACGCAGTACATGCATGCACTATGCCATGAAATGTGCATACCAAAATGATATTGAATCATCTCACCATCTTATATAAATTTGTATATACATTTAAAATTGGGTTCGGCCTTAGGGAAATTACAATCCCCTCATCTTATTTATGCACTGTCCTCGGTACATCATGTACCCATGTACAACTAAATTTCAAAATCCTCAAAAAGATGCGGGTATTATGCCCGCATTTCATCCTCATGCTTCCAAGTAGTGTCCTCAGGAACGTACCAGGTCCATTGGACCTTTACAAGCCCTATGGCTCGATTCTAGATTTTTTTTATTTTTCGGTCTAGAATGCACACCAAACACACTTGAAAAGTGCCTTCTTACTCCACCCGAATCACATTCCAATCAATAACATGATTAACATCAGGTATATATTTCTTTAGCAAGGATACATGGAACAAATTATGAACAGACATAGATGAAGGCAATGCAATCATATAAGCTACTGGACCAATCATCTCTAGGATTTCAAATGGCCCACAATAGTGAGCTTCCAACTTTGAACAATTTCCCAACTTCATGGAACTTCTATTGACTTTCACTTTCAAGAACATATGGTCCCCCACTTTAAATTCCCTGTGATTTCTGCCCTTATCATCATAGATTTTTTGCATGTCTTAGGCAACCTTTAAATTTTGTTTTGTTTTCAACATTTTCTCTTCCATTTACCTGAGAAATTCTGGCTCAACCACTGCTCTATCTTTTGGGTTATCCCAACTTACCGGTGTGTTTCACTTTCTTCCATAAAGTGCCTCAAATGGGCTCATCTTTAGAGATGCTTGGTACCCATTGTTATAAGTGAATTCTACCAAGTGTAGGTAGTCTTCCCATTTTGATGGTTTGTCCATCACATACATCCTCAACATATCCTCAATCACTTGATTCACCCTCTCTATTTGTCCATCTGTTTCTGGATTATAAGTTGTACTAAAATTCAAATTTGTTCCAGATCCATTAAATAATCCCTTCCAAAATTTTGAGGCAAATTTTGGATCTTTGTTAGACACAATTGTCTGTGGTATGCCGTGTAATCTAGCAATCTCCCTCATATAAACATCAACAATGTTTGCTTCTTTGTGAGTGAGCTAAACTAGAATAAAATGGGCAGATTTAGTAAGCTTCTCCACCACTACCATGATAGAATCATGTTGTTTGTTCATTCTAGACAGTTTGGTAATGAAATCTATGGTTACAAATTCCCATTTCCACTCAGGAATGGGTAATGGCTATAGAAAACCAGTTGGGTGTCTATGCTCAGCCTTTACCTTTTGACATTCCAAACATCTTACAATAAAATCAACAAACTCTTTATTCATGCCTAGCCAATAATATTGGCTCTTGACAGCTGTAATAGTTTTCTGATATCCTGGGTGACCAGCATAGAGAAAATTATTCATTTCTCTCAGTATCATATTTTTCAATTACTGAGAATTTGGTACATAAATTATGCCCCTGTATATGAGAATTCCATCCTCCTCCATCTTGTATTCTTCAATTTTCTGCTGCAAATTACCTTGCTATAATTTTGCCACTAAATCCTTGTATTGTAAATATGATTTGCCAGTCTCTATAATTCTATGTTCCAAATCTGATTGATACATGCTAATGGTTGTAGCATGCATTTCATGCACTCTTCTTCTGAGTGCATCAACCACTTTGTTCTCTTTCCCTTTGATATGTTTTATATCGAAGTCATATTTGCTTAGAAATTCTAACCATCTGCTTTGCCTAACATTTAAAGTTGGCTGATCAAACAAATATTTTAGACCATTGCGGTCTGTCCTCATCTCAAATCTTTTCCCCATGAGGTAGTATCTCCATTTCCTCAAGGCATGTATAATGGATTCCAACTCCAAATCATGAGTGGCATAGTTTCTTTCATGCTCCTTTAACTTCCTTGGCTCATAACATATAACAAAACCATTTTAGCTGAGGACTCCACCAAGTCCCTCTTTACATGCATCTCTACATACAATTAATTCTTCATTTGGGCCTGCTATCCTTAATATTGGGGCACTTGTTAATAATTGTTTCAAGTGTTGGAAAATCTTTTCACAATCCAATGTCCACTGAAACTTCACACCCTTTCTTTGCAATGAAGTGATTTGGTGTGTAATCTTTGAAAATATTTCTATAAATCTCCTATAGTATCCTGCAAGGCCCATGAATGATCTCACCTATGTCACATTCTTTGGCACTGGCCATTCTCTAATGGCTTCTATCTTCTCAGGGTCCACTGCTATCCCATCCTTTGAAATGATGTGCCCCAAATAGTGAATTTGTTTCTGGTAAAATGAGCACTTGCTCAATTTGGCATACAGTTGATGCTCCCTTAATACTTGCAAAACCATACTCAAATGATGTTCATGCTCTTCTTTTGACTTGGAATATATGAGAATCTCATCCAAAAAGACAATGACAAACTTGTCTAAATATTCTTGGAAAACACCATTCATTAAGCACATGAAAACAACTGGTGCATTTGACAACCCAAATTACACCATTGTGAACTCATAATGACCATACCTTGTCCTGAAAGAGGTCTTTCTGATATCTTCCTATTTAATCCTTACCTGATGGTATCTTGACCTGAGATCTATCTTTGAAAAGATCTTTGCATCCTTCAATTGATCAAAAATATCATCAATCCTTGGAAAAGGTTACTTGTTCTTTACAGTCACTTTATTCAACTGTCTAAAATGTGGATGATCTCAAAGATTATGTGGGGACATCATACATCCTTGAGTCTTGAAACCCTCCCATACTATCAAGGCATGTGTCTAGTCTAACCATGTCAAACCTCCATGCATACAAGCACATATTGAAGAATTTCAATGTTGGCCCCATTCAATGCTCACTATGCAGGGTCGGTGCATGACATTTGTAGTGGGTGAATTGAAGCTTCTGCGACATCAAATCGACATGGTAATTCAATAATAAAACCCTCCTTAGGTATTATGTGGGGACATCAAACATCCTTAAGTATCATGATGGGTTTTATGAGATCCTTAAGTATTATTCGGGTTCGGTGGAAGAAATTTTTGATGGGTGTATTGACAGTTCCATGTCAAATTTCAATATAGTTCTGATAATTATTCTATAAAAGGGAATGATGAATGATGACAATGAGAGGTGCACCATGATGAATGTTGATGAAAATGTGGAAGATCTAAAAGATTATGTGGGGACATCATACATTCTTGAGTATTGAAACCCTCCCATACCATCAAGGCATGTTTCTAGTCTAACCATGTCAAATTTTGATGCATACATGCACATATTGAAGAAATTTAAATGTTGGCACCATTCACTTTTCACTATGTGGGGTCAGTGCATGACATTTTTGGTGGGTGAATAGAATATTTCACAACTTCAAATCGACTTGGTAATTCAATAGTCAAAATCTCCTTATGTATTATACAGGGACATCAAACATCCTTAAGTATCATGATGGATGTTATGAGATCCTTAAGTATTATGTAAGTTTGGTGGAAGAAATTTTTGATTGGTATATTGTAAGTTCCATGTCAAATTTCAAGACAGTTTCGACAACAATTCTATAGAAGGGAATGACGAATGATGAAATGAGAGGTGCACCATGATGAATGTTGATGCAAATTTAGACGATCTCAAAGATTATGAGGTGACATCATACATCCTTGATTCTTGAAACCCTCCCATTCCATGAAAGAATGTGTCTAGTCTAACCATGTCAAATTGTGATGCATACAAGAACATATTGAAGAAATTTCAACATTGGCTCCATTAAGTGCTCACTATGTAGGTTCGATCCATGAAATTTGTGGTGGGTGAATTGAATCTTATGTGACATCAACTCAACTTGTTAATTCAATAATCAAACTCTCCTTAAGTATTATGTAGGGACATCAAACATCCTTAAGTATCATGACGGGTGTTATGAGATCCTTAAGTATTATTCGGTTCGGTGGAAGAAATTT
>ML794839.1:180884-196550 GCA_009831015.1 Picea engelmannii | reverse complement strand
AGTCTAGTCGGTTCGAAAAAGGGGTAAACTAGCACCAACAAGATGTCTATTCAAAACTATTTTAATGAGTGTGAGAAAGACAAGATCACTTGGCCATTTTTTCATTTTTAAGGAGTCTGAAAAAAGCTTAACTATGGACTCCATCAGGAATGTTCTTCTGGACCAGCTTAACAAGTCTGAAAAGAGCTTAACTATGGACTCCGTGGGGGTTCCTTTTTCGTAATTTTAGTCCCTCGGGCCCGAAAAAGGGTTAAAATGATACCTCAGAGTACTCTTCTAGAGAACTGAAGTTCCATAGAGTATACCTTTGTTCATACAGTTAACCGTCAGGACTGAAAAAGGGGTAAACTACCATTGGACAGACGTGACTTCAAATTTGAGTTTAAAGAGCGTGAAAGGCCACAAGATCGCTTGGCAATCTTTTCATGTTTAGAGGGTTTGAAAAGGGCTTAAAAGAAGACTCGTGTAAGGAACGTTCTTCTGGAGCAATTTAACGAGTGTGAAGAAATAACGTCACTCGGCAATCTTTTCATCTTTAGGGAGTCTAAAAAGGGCTTAAAGAAGACTCCATGGGGGCTACAACTCATGTATGAAACTGGTTTAGGTAGAGCCCGCTGCTAGGCTCAGACCAGGAGTCTCTTCGATAGTCAACTTGGGAAGTCTCCCAAAAGGGAAGAAAACACAAACCACGATGTAAGTCCTCCCACGGTATAGAAACCGTATTCATGGCTTCAAGGATAGCCTTATCTGAAGGCAATTCAAAATCTGAGAAATCACACAAACGAGGGTCGATAGTCCCAAAGGGTGAAGTAAACTAACCATACTCCATATGACGATGGAGGTTATGGCTAGGACTGGTGGAGTCTATCAATGAAGAATCACAAGCACGAGGGCTTGAGGATCTACAAACAACGCGATCAGACTCAGAAGGAGACTCAAGATTACTTGGACCAAGAGGGGGAAACAAGGGCACCCATGCCCCCACTGGGTAAACCAAAGGATCAATTGTTGAGACCAAGTCTCGGGAAGGCAAACATGATTTCACAGGTTCCTGCTTAGAAGCAATTGAACATCGAGGATAAGATGCCACATAATTAACCTGTGGCGGGGTAGAGTCTACACGAACGCTAGGAACATATAAAGGGTTAGTCTAAAATAATGCCAAATTAGGATGGTGATTATCAAATGTCAGCTGGTCGATAGTGACAATGCTTCCATTGTGAGGGAAATGCATCACCCGGAAGAGCGTAGATACCACAATGTTCATAGCATATACATAATCACACCCAAGAAGCATATTGAAATCTAACGGGCCTTGCACCACTATAACATCGACATAGACAATATTCCCTCCTAATGAGATAGGAAACTGAGGAAGAATCCCCAAACATTCACTAGAACGTCTGTCAAAATCCAACAGCTCATGTGAAGTAGACACAAGCTTGGGAGATCCCAATACTTTCCAAACCGAGGAGGATAAAATACTTGCGGAGGCTCCTTCATCCATAATACATCGATAATTTTTTGTTGAATTAACTTCAAACCTTATTTTAAAGGGTGTGGGGGGAGGAAGATGAGGCTCAACAAGGTCATTCCAATCAAAGGAAATCATCCTAGGGCTTGGAGGGGGTGTGCTCAGAATGAGCGAAATGCCCCCTTGTTCTGAAAGTACTGAACTAGAAATGCTAAAAACATAGTCGGAAGACACATCACTCCCCAAAAGAAGAGTGGGATCATCCAAAGACTGCATTGGCGTGACCACTTCCTCAACCAATGGTTGCATAGGCTGATAGACTACAAGATCTAAAGGCATCTCACCCCTCAAAAGAGGAGTGGGATCAGCTAATGACTACATCGACGTGACCACTTTCGCAACCAATGGTTGAATAGGTTGCAGGACTACACGGTCTAAAGGTACCTCACCCCCCAGTAGAGGAGTGGGATCAGTCGATGAATGCATCGGCATGACCATTTTCACAACCAATGGCTGAATAGGTTGTGAGACTACATGGTCCAAAGGTACCTCACCCCCCAGAAGAGGAGTGGGATCAGCCGATGTCTGCATCGACATGACCACTTTTGCAACCAATGACTGAATAGGTTGTGAGACTATATGGTCTAAAGGTACCTCACCCCCCAGCAGAGGAGTGGGATCAGCTGATTACTGCGTCGGTATGACCACTTTCACAACCAATGGCTGAATAGACTGCGAGGAAACCTCAAAAGACTCAGAATCATATTAGCTTGCAGATAGGGACCACAATCTTTGTACCTCTGGAATTCCAGGGCACAAATGAGTAAGGTGATCTCCCTTGCAAAGATTACAAGGGAACTTAGGCTTATGTCCTATCCGTCTAGGTTTCTCAACAAAATTAATGCCCCCAGCATGACTAGCAATGGTTGGTTTCACATCTCCAACCTGACTTGCAAAGGTTAGTGATGGGTCGATAACATGACTTGCAGAGGCTATAGAGCTATTGCCGGTATGACTAGCAGTGACTGGAATTTTTCCCCCAACATGACTTGCAAAGGCTGGGTGCTTGCCCCCAGCATGACTTGCATAGGATGGGTGTTGGTATTCAACATGACTTGCAGAGGTTGTTGACCTATCTCCAACATGACTCGCATAGGTTGGTGATTTCTTCTTCCTATTCTTCCTCTTTCTATTTCGTTTAGACTTCCAGTTACTAGTAACTATACTTTCACCAGAGGCGGGAGAAGGAGGAGGAGAAGACTTTGCTAATGAAGAAACATCAACAGGGTGCCCATGACTTAAGGTGCTTAACTAAGAAGCGTCAAGATCATTCACAACATTTGGAATGGTACCCAACCAAACCGGTAGTCCCACATTCAACCCAGGAATGTACAAAGTGACCATCAAAGGGACACCAACATTTCTGAAGAAGGGAAAAGCAAAAGAATCCCCTTGTGAAGGGGATCCTTGGTTGGTATCGTTGGGAACTTTAGCCATGAATATCTTATGCATAGGTTCTCCCCTTGCGGGATCATTCAAATCCGTAAAAGTCTCACACACTGACTCTGAATAACCAGTGGTATCAAAACAATGCCTATAAAAAGGCAGCTCCACGTTTATAACCAGAAGACCGAAAAGTCCTCGCGATCGACAGAGTGGGCAGTCTACCACCCTAGGTCAGAGACCCAAAGCCACGACTGACTAACTCACTATGGAAAACTAGGGAGCACAGAGCACACACTAAAATTTCCTAAAGGAAAATCAAGCAAATGACTAACTAGTTGGAAGAATAGTTACACCAACCAACACTAGAGCAACTTACCGGTGCAAGTGCAACTTGAATATGGAAGCACCCTCTGGGTATACTCTACAAAGAATGGCCCGATTTCTTCCCTAGGTACTGCAGTATACCCCCGCGGTCACCTGTGTAAGTCCCTAAAATAAAGGCAACTAGGTTGTCAGCTCATGAACAATCACCAGGTGGGTACAGTTGAAAGTTGGGTAGACCACAATGAGCAGGGTATCGAGCCCAAAACCTGTCAAGGGTATCGAAGGCAAGTGGTCTAGAAGAAAACTGAGGACCTTGAACGGATTCGAGACCCACGAAGCACCATGGCAAATGCAATCGACGGAATCCCAAGACAAGCCCTCTATATGTGTTCTCCACTACGATTGGTTCGGCTTTGGAGGGGTTATCTCCGCTACCTTTCCGCACGCGACCTCATGTTTAGCCCCTGTGTTAGAGGGGGGTCCTGGATAAATTTCCGATACTGGACTTCTACACTCCTTATCAAAGACTTGTATGTTTGTTTTATAGCCTTGAAGAGTTTCCTCTCCAACCTAAATCAAGGCTCTAGCCTAATCTAGTTGATGGACCCTACAAACATAAAGTCTAGTAATTTTTAATTAGCGTTATTTTTACTGGCTTGATTTACTCAAAAGGGTACGATAGTGCAACTGATGGTGTTAAGACTCTTGCGAAAAATGATGAAACTTATATGATCACTGGCAAAGAATGATTATATTTCTTCTTTTTTTTAATTCTTTTTAAGATGAGAAGAAAACACAACGCTATGCTAATTTCTTTTCTTTTTCAAATAACAATGCAAAGAAAATGCCAGGAAAGAAAGAGATCTAACAAAATATTTGTTTTTTATATTTTCTTCCAATCAAAGAAGAAATAACAAAAGATTCTAAAAGAAACTGATGAATGCACGATTCATGCCCCTCCCCCCCCCCGGCCATGAGGGAGAATTTTTTTTCAAAATGCAACTCATTTTTCTTAAAATTTCAATCTAAAAATAAGTTAAAAAAGCTAAGAAACAGAAGAAATATTTTAATGAAAAAGAAAGCTATTGTTGTGATCAAACCTAAGTTACTGACCACTATGACAGAGACCCAAAAACTGAATAGGTATAGCTCTTGTCAAAGGAAAGGATGATTGCCTCACCTTCAACAAAACTTCTCCTCAAGCACATCACTGACAGTTCAACAGCAAGCGTGTGCACGCGAGCTGTTTTAAGTCAGAGGGCATGTACACGCATGTTGGCCTTATACAAGCCGCATGTATCCCTGAATCTGAGACAAAAACAAAAATCCAAGCAAGTCAGCCCAGGCAGAGACTACTGGTACTGAAAACCAGAATCTCTTGAAGACTCAGACACTTACTTTAACAGAAAAAGAAAACCAATCAAGGAAAACTTCATAGAAAAAATAAATCCAAGGTGAAACCTAAGCTACAGACTGCAAGCAACAAAGACTAGAAAGAGTTCCAGAAAACCCCTGAGAAGGACTACTTCTGACAGGGAAGAGGATGATTGCCTCTTTAAAAGCAATTTTCTAGAATCTACACGCGACTGTCACTTCCTCAGCTAGCATGTACACGTGGTCTGTGAGAATGAAGGGCACGGGTACACACGTGTAAACCTTATACAGGCCACGTGTACCTCTATGGGTCTTGAAAAAATTACATTCAAGCAAAGAAACAGAGATAAATGGTATGGAAGACCAGAATCTTTGTTAGCTCAGACTTTTGTAGAAACTTTAAAAACAAGAAAATGAAACCAATTCTTAAAAATACCCAAAAATATCCCCAGGAACCCTAGAGACTTCCCCAATATGGTCGCCAATTTTGTTGTGGTGGGAAATCCCCCTATGGACTAGCATTTAGGGTTATATTATGCATGCAGATGAGACCGAAAGAATCCTACTTTCTACCGTCGTCCCAGACCTAATCCCCATTTCTTTTAAGAAAATACATGGTTAGACGAGCATACCTTGTTTCGGGCATTCGATGTCGATCCTTCTTCATGCTTGATCACTTGTTGGCAACTCTCCTCCCAAGGCTGACCTGCATACAAAACAAGCAACAAACTATACATGCATTTTACCTACAGATTAATGGGTTAGAGATTCAAACATATATTCAATAAACTATGAAGAACTCATATAGTGGGACAGGAAAAGAATTTCTTTATTAATTTTAATGAATCAAATTACAGACCGGCCACCACTCTGCGAACCTGATCCTGGGATCCTCTTCAACTGTCCTCCAACTTCTTTGCTTTGTATCTCTTCTTTCACAAGGATGGCTAAAGGGTTGGGACAATGGGAATGTACAATTGGGTAGAGTTTCTTTACTATTATTCTCCCCCTCCAAATGGGACCCCTAACCCTTCTTTTATAGGCTAGAAGAAGCTAGGTATTTGGACGAACCCTTGGCCATGCATGGCTGGAAGGTTTAGTTAACTTACCCAAAGCTGTGTGTTTCGTCGACAACTTTCCTTTTTTCGTTCTTTTGTAGGTACACGCGGGTTGTTTTGGGTCAGCTAGCGTGTACACGCATGCAATAATGGAGTAGGGTGCGTGGGCCCTTATAAAAGAGGTTTTTAAGAAGAGTTGTTCAGTATTGCTTTGGAAAAAAAAGGAATCTGAGATGGCCTGATGCCGGGTAAGAATGTCTAGTGCAAATTAGGGTTATAACACCTGACCACACTGACCGAGATTCAAAGCTTCCTGGGACTAGCCAACTTCTACCGATGGTTCATGTTGGGATTCTCCCATATTGCATGGGCCCTCAACTAGGTGACCAAAGGCAATGGTAGGACCAAGTTCTTGTGGGGGAAGGATCAAAAACGAGAATTTGATGATATGAAGCATCACTTATGCTCAACTCCAGTACTCTCCTTTCCCGATCTGCAACAATCATTCAAGATTGAGACTGATGCATCTGACTATGTTGTGGGTGTAGTTCTCACTCGGCATGAGCATCCAGTGGAATACCATAGTGAGACGCTCTCTAAAACTATCTATAAATACCCCACCTATGACAAGGAAATGTATTCCATTATACAAGCTTGTCATCAATGGAAACATTACATTCTAGGAAAAGAGACAATCATACACATTGATCACAAGCCTCTATAGTTCATACAAACACATGGGAAATTGCAGAACGACCACCATCAGAATTGGTCCAGCTACCTGCAACAGTTCCATCTTAACATAAAGTATAATATAGGTATCTCCAATCGTGTCGTTGATTTCCTCAGTTGGCCTCATGTGGCTGCACTCACCATTGTGCTCCATTCCTGTGGACATGAAGCATTTGAGTGGCCCCAACTTTATCAGCAAGATCCAAACTTCACCACCACCTATCAACTCTTGGGTAAAGGTGCAACTGTCACCAATTTTCACATTCATGACGAACTCTTATGCCACCTGGGCCATCTTTGTGTTCCTACAAGAGAGCGTGCAAAGGTGATTTGGGAATCCCACTACAGTCGGGTAGCAAGACATTTTGGCGTGGAGAAAATTGTGGTCGTTCTTCAAAAACATTTTTATTGGCCAAAAATTTGACATGACGTCAGCAAGTATATCATATCTTTCACTTCCTATGCCATTTCCAAGACATCCATCAAGAAGAAAGGCGTATAAACTCATCTTCCTATTCCTGAGAATCCTTGGGAATCCATCTCAATGGATTACAAGTCTGGCTTGTCATACACCAAGCAAGGAAATGACTACGTATTTGTGGTCGTTGATCGATTTTCGAAGATGGCCATCCTCACAACCCACAAGAAGAATATCACAACAATAGATACTACCAAGATCTTCTTTGAACGAGTGTGGGTCCACTTTGGGATACCACAGACTATCATCTCCGACCAGGACAACAGGTTCTTCAACACATTTTGGTCGAGTCTCCGGTCTCTGTTGGAAACCAAGCTCACAAAATCCACTGCTTTCCACCCCCAAATCGACGATCAAACAGAGGTCATCAATCAAATGATTGTTCATGTCCTGGGCATGTACAATTCTAAGCATCCATGTACATGCGACAAGAGTCTCCCCTATGTTAAACACAGTTACAACAGGGCTCTCCATAGCTCCACCGGCCATATCCCATTTCAAGTGGGTCTGGGATTCCAACCCTTGGGACCCATTGATGTTACACTTCCACTTGCCACTGCACAGACAGACTCTTTCCATGATCATTATGTGATTGACAAAGCCACCAGATTCATTGAGCGGATTCGGCACATCCACCAATAGGTCCAGGAGATTTTGCAAAATTCCAATGCTAAGTAAAAGTAGCGCCATGATCAACACAAGGTACCACACTAGTTTTAGGTTGGCAACAAATTTTGGTTACATTTGTAGAAGGAGCGTCTCACGGGTCCCCATAAGAATCTTTGCCCACTTCTCTATGGGCCTTACACTATCACCAAGGTTGTGGGTAGCAATTCTTTTGAGCTCAACACTCCACCCTTCCTTGGCCTGCATCTAGTGTTCAATGTGGACCTCCTTCGGCCATATTTTCCACCATTATTGGACACCTCAGAGATCGCGGAACAACTGACACCAACATATCTCAACCCTGACTGCATGGAACAAGCCTCCATTGATCAGATAGTGGACACACAAGTCAAGGGCACTCACCAGGAGAGGATCCAGCTTTATCGGGTTGTCAAGACAGGGCAACTCCTACACCAAGGCAAGTGGCTCACCTGGGGCCAAATCCAACAGAAGTTTCCTCACCTAATGGGTGAACTCAGCGCAATGGAGACCATTGCTTCCTAAGGGGGGAGGATTGATCCAGGTGGATATTGGTGGCCACCCACCTATTCCAACTGGCCCCTCTTGTCTATTTTTGTTCATGATTTTCTTATGTACTTCTTTGTAATTGTGGGTTCTACACTTCTAGGGTTTTATGAAGCCCCACACATCATCCATACTGGTGGTCTCTCGCCTAATCCAACTAGCTTATTTTGTATGTTTTCATGTTAGCACATCTTGATGTACTTCTAGGGTCATTTTGGGGCCCTAAACATTGTTGTTTTGGCTCGCCACAGTCAAACTGTAGACAGAGTCAGAGTTTGATGGCGGAATGTGTATCTCTCTGAAAGACCTTTCCAATAGGCTATCACGTGCCTAAAACAGAGGTTGTATGCAAAAGTTACGACCCTGGGAAGTTGAGGTACCAACTTACACCAACTTACCCATAGGGGCCCACATGACTTTTAGACTTTCACCTTCTAGGGTTAGTTTTTTCGATGTCCAGGGTTTTGGCATTTATGAGTAATATCAAAATGGCCTCTGGAGCCTCATTGTAATTGATTTTTCTTAGACAGATGCACGTAGTAGCCACATATCTTCTCAGAGATAGCTACCACCATATGACCAAGTGTTTCAGTTATGTAGTTTTACAGTTTCAGCCTATTTCATTATTCAATATAAGATATTGTTCACTGGATATATGCGTTATTCTTCATATCTCAGTGTTTATTGTATTCAGTCCATTAATAAGTTTGTTCCACTCCTAAATTTCTTCATCAAGATTGACCTAAATTCTAGCTACCACCAGGTTCCCATCGAACCAACTGATGTATGGAAGACAACCTTCAAATCTAAAGAAGGTCTCTTCGAATGGCTAGTCATGCCCTTTGGCTTAACAAATGCACCATCCAATTTCACGAGGTTGATGGATGATGTATTGAGACCCTTCACCAACCTTTGTGGTGGTATATTTGGATGACATCCTCATCTTCAACGGGACGTGGGAGGAGCACATGCGGCATATTCAACAGGTTTTGAGCACTCTGTAGCAACACAAGCTATATGCCAACTTGGAAAAATTCTCTTTTTGCATGAACAGGGTCCAATACTTGGGCTACATTGTTGATTATCATGGGGTACATGTTGATCCATCTAATATCTAAGTCATTCATGACTGGCCAACCCTGACCACACTGACCGAGCTTCAAAGCTTCCTGAGACTAGCCAAATTCTACCGACGGTTCATGTTGGGAATCTCCCATATTGCATGGGCCCTCAGCCAAGTGACCAAGGGCGGTGGTAGGGCCAAGTTTGTGTGGGGGGAGGAGAAACAATGAGCATTCAATGATCTGAAGCATCTCTTGTGATCAGCTCCAGTACTCTCCTTGCCTGATCTGCAACAACCATTCGAGATTGAGACTGATGCATCTGACTATGTTGTGGGTGCAGTTCTCACTCAGCACAGGCATTTGGTGGCATACCATAGTGAGACACTCTTCGACATTGTCTGAAAATACCCCACATATGACAAGGAAATGCATTCCATTGTACAAGCATGTCGTCAATGGAAACATTACATTCTAGGAAAAGAGACGATCATACACACTGATCACAAGCCTCTATAGATCATACAAACACAAGGGAAATTGCAGAACGATCGCCATCAAAAGTGGTCCACCTACCTGCATCAGTTCCATATCAATATCAAGTATAAGACAAGTATCTCCAATCATGTCGTTGACTGCCTCAGTCGGCCTCCTGTGGCTGCACTCACCACTGTGCTCCATTCCTGTGCACATGAAGCATCTGAGTGGCCCCAACTTTATCAGCAAGATATGGACTTCACCACCACCTATTATCTCTTGGGTATAGGCGCAAATGTCACCGATTTTCACATTCAAGATGGACTCGTATCCCACCTAGTCCATCTCTATGTTCCTACAAGCGAGCATGCAAAGATGATTTGGGAATCCCACTACAGTCGAGTGGCATAACATTTTGGCATGGAGAAAACTATGGTCATTCTTCAGAAACATTTTTATTGGCCAAAACTTCGATAGGACGTCAGAAAGTATATTAGATCTTCCACTGCTTGTTCCATTTCCAAGCCAGCCATCAAGAAGCAAGGATTATACACTCATCTTCCTATTCCCGAGAATCCTTGGGAATCCATCTCAATGGATTACATGTCTAGCATGTCATCCACCAAGCAAGGAAATGACTCTGTATTTATGGTTGTTGATTGTTTTTCGAAGATGGCCATCCTCACAGCCTGAAGGAAGAATATCACAACAACAAATACTTCCAAGCTCTTCTTCAAATGAGTGTGGGTCCACTTTGGGATACCACAGACCATCATCTCCGACTGGGACAAAACTTTCCTCAACACATTTTGGTCGATTCTCTGGTCTCTGTTGGACACCAAGCTCACAAAATCCACTGCTTTCCACCCCCAAACCGATGGCCAAACAGAGGTCGTCAATCGGATGATTGTGCAACTCTTGTGCATGTACAATTCTAAGAATCCACGTACATGAGACGAGAGTCTCCCCTATGTTCAACACAGTTACAACAGGGATCTTCATAGCTCCACCAACCATATCCCATTTCAAGTGGGTCTGGGATTCCAACCCTTGGGACCCATTGATGTTGCACTTCCTCTTGCCACTGCACAAACAGACTCTTCCCATGATTAGTCTGCAATCAACAAAGCCACCAGATTCATTGAGCGGATTTAGCACATCTGCCAACAGGTCCAGGATATTTTGCAGAAATCCAATGCTCAGTACAAGTTGCTCCATGATCAACATAGGGTACCACACCAGTTTCAGGTTGGCAACAAAGTTTGGTTACATTTGCAGAAGGAGAGTCTCACAGGGCCCCATCGGAAGATTCGCCCACTTCTCTATGGGCTTACAATATCACCAAGGTTGTGGGTAGAAATGATTTTGAGCTCAACACTCCACCCTTCCTTGGCCTACATCCAGTGTTCAATGTGGACCTCCTTCAGCCATATTTTCCACCATTATTGGACACCTCAAAGATCATAGAACAATTAACACCAACATAGCTCAACCCTGACTACATGGAACAAGCCTCCATTGATTAGATAGTGGACACACAGGTCAAGGGCACTCTCCGACAGAGGATCCATCTTTATTAGGTTGTCAAGGCAAGGCAACACCTACACCAAGGCAAGTGGCTCACCTTGGGCCAAATCCAACAGAAGTTTCCTCACCTGATGGATGAACTCAACGCAATGGAGACCATTGCTTCCTAAGGGGGGAGGATTGATCCAGGTGGATATTGGTGGCCACCCACCTATTCCAATTGGACCCTCTTGTTCATTTTTTTTCAACACATTCTTCTGTACTTCTTTGTAATTGTGGGTTCTACACTTCTGGGGCTATCTTAAGCCCCACAAATCCTCCATGTAGATACTGGTGGCCTCTTGCCTAATCCAACTGGTTTATTTTGTATGTTTTCATGCCAGCACATCTTGTTGTACTTCCAGGGTTGTTTTGGGGCCCTAAACATTTTTTTTGGCTCACCACAGTCAAACTGTAGATGGAGTCAGATATTGACGGCGGAATGTGTAGTTCTCTGAAAGACCTTCCCAACAGGCTATCACGTGCCTAAAACGAAGGTCGTATGCAAAAGTTATGACCCTGGGAAGTCGAGGTACCAACTTACATCAACTTACCCATAGGGGCCCACATGAATTTTGACGTTTCATCTTCTAGGGTTAGGTTTTTGGATTTCTAGGGTTTTGGCATTCATGAATAATATCAAAAAGGCCTCTGGAGCCTCATTGTAATCGATTTTTCTCAGACGGATGTGCATAGCAGCCACATCTCTTCTCAAAGATAACTACCACCATTCGAGCAAGTGTTTCAGTTCCGCAATTTTACAATTTCAGACTATTTCATTATTCAATAGAAGATATCGTTCACTGGATATCTGTGTTATTCTTCATATCTCTATGTTTATTGTATTCATTCTATTAATCAGTTCGTTCTGCTCCTAAATCCGAATCAAGGGGCTTTGTCACTCAATTAAGATATTATAAAGATGGAAGAGGAGAAGGCAGGGGTGTTGTTCCTATCTATCCCCAAACCCATATATGCTTAACTTCTCAACTAATGAGAGTATTTCAAATGGTGGCTATTTCAATTCTAAAGTGAATGTGTAAAATTATCAAGTGATAGGGGATAGTTAAATCTTGGTTATTTTATTTTTCATAGCTTTGATAGCTTTTATGCCTAGAAGTGAATGTTTTTTTATAAGGTAAGTATTGAGACAACACTTTTTTTTCTTTTTTGAATTGCTCATAGTGAGATTTTTTAGAGTGTTTAGCACATATTTCTATATATTTTTTTTTTATTTCTTCTTAAAATATCAAATATGCATTTTTTTTCTTGAAGTAAAGAGGAGTGATTTTACTCAGTTTCCCTATAGCTATAAATATGGGACCATAAACCCACCTAACTGTTGATATTCAGGTACCTTAGAAAGTGGTCCCCTTTTGTTTATGAGTCTCTAATCACAAAGGGGGAAAGTTCGACCCTCATGCTTGTACTTTATGTTATAATTTCACTTTGATTTTATTTACTTAAGTTTAAAGTGACTTTATTCACTTAAGTCATAAAGTGACATTAATTTCACTTAAATGTGAATTAATGAACATAAAGTGAAACTATGGAGACTTAAGTGAATGATGAGATCTAATCTCATCCATTCATTTTGGAGAAAGGTTTAGATCTAATCTGAGTCCTTGGTTTTCTAAATTAGCCTTGAGATTAGGCTAAATGGGGCAAAGGAGGGAAGATGAGGCTCATTGTTCACTTGGAGATTAGAGTGAAGGAGAGGAAGAGATGAAACAAGGGTTTGAAGAGAGGAAGAAGAAGTTTGTGAGAGAGGCACACTTGTAGAGGGCGCACTAAGCTTTGGTAGAGGGTGCACTTGAGAGGAGGGTGCACCATGGCTTGGAGAGGCGTACTTGAGGAGAGGGTGCATATTGCTTGAAGAGGGGTGCACCGAGAGGTAGGGATGCATTTTTTGAGAAGGTGGCACACCAAGTTCAAGGGCGCTACATCAACAAGGTATTCAAGCAAGGACAGGGCACAAGGAGGCACCATTCTTCTTCTAGCAGGCACAAGAGAAAAGGGGGCACACAAATCCAAAAGGGGTGCCATAACTAAGGAATGTTCAAGGCTTAGCTTGAGAGGAGCAAGCCCTTAGTATCAGGTTCCATTGTTTCATTTTATATTTTTAGAATTTGCTTGAGATAACCATATATACATCTTTATCTTACTGGTTTTCCCCTTGGGGGTTTTTCTAGGGTCATGTTGACCAAAAATTCATGTGTTAAATTGTCATGGTTTGCTTATTTACTTTCAGCGTAAAAGTGTAAAGATCTAGAGGATTATTTTATGTTTAATGCATGTTAAAGAACGCTAACTTGGACAACAAAATTATCCTTCATTAAACTGTATAACAAGAGGCATTAAAGAGCATCAAATCAAAGCTAAAAGGAAGATTTCAGTGAGGGAGAAAATCAGACTTGGTGGCTTTCATAAAATAGCAGCTAAAGAGTTTGATAAACCATGAACTTAGTGCCTAACAAAAGATCAAATAACAGATGTGTTGGGCAACCTATATGACCTCAAATTTCTTCACTAACAACCACCAATATAGATTCTAACCATTAAAACTATAAATCAAGATTACATTAAATGCGCCACACAACAACGAAAAAACAATATAATTATAATCTTCATAATAAATCTAAAATCTCTAAATAAGAAATAATATCTATCATCAATTTCATAATAAGTTAAACAAAACAACTTAAACGCATTCACAATTTCCACCCTTAATTAATAAACATTATTAAAATAAAAACAAAAATTATGAAATTCTAACCTCCAAAATAATTCAAATAATAATAAAACCATTCAAACTAAAGACAAATCTAACAATAATAATGAAATGTAAAATGCAAGTCTTAGGGACAAAGATTCTATCTTATGATCCAAAGAAAGAGTAATGTGGAAGCAAGCGTTCTTTAACCCTTTGATAATATAATATAATCGCAATAAACACACATAAATAATATAACCGTTATAATACAAAAATTCAAAGGGCCATAAATATTTTTAACATGAGTATGGTCACCCATTCTTAACGTTCATAAAAGGACAAATATATAATATACATTTAAAAATAAAAAATAAAACTAAACTTAAACTTAAAATTGCTTCATCCATGCATCTTTGACTTGAGAATTTGTTCCTATATAGAAATAATAAAAGTTTGGCTGCAAAGTTGTCAGTGTAATTAAAAGTTGTGCAGCTTTTGTTTTTTTCCACGTGGTTCTTTTCTTGCCATAGAGCCAAAGAAGAGAATCTAGGTCTAGTCATGGGTTTAAACTTGAGGGACTTAGAGACAATATAGTACCTAGAAGAGAATCTAGGTATGGATCTTTGGACTTCAAGTTTAAACTATAGTTAGTTAATTTAAACTGTAGTTAATTTGTTTATCAATTATTGTAAGTGGATTTAATGGATTTTGTATATACCATGATATTTATGTAACATTTAATGTTTCATAGTAAGGATAGTTATTGATCGTTTATTTTATTTTTGTGGGTTAAACATTTTAAGTTTTTTTAGTGAATATTTTTTGAGGTTTTTGTTAAAAAAATTATTTTTACATTCAGAAATATAATTTAAACAACAAAAATTTGTGATTTCATTTAGATTTATGTAACTATTACAAGAAAAAAAATTCAAAAAGTAGAAAATTAGACAACCTATTTTATTTCATAAATATTTTGGAAAATAATTGTTATATCAATATAATATTAGGTAATTATATAGTTTTATGAGTTAACATTGCAAATTTAGTGGGTGTGATTAAATTTGCTTAGAATATTGATAAAATTAAGAATTCTAAAATATAACTCTATGTTTATTAAAATTGAGAGATTTTAATATGAATGAATATTGATAAAATTAAGAATTTTTAAATATAACTCCATGTTTATTAAAATGTAGAGATTTTAATATGAATGGAAAAGTATACATAAATTGTTTTTGAAAAATTGATTGTTATTATTTAATTTGTTTATTATTTATTTGTTTTATGTATAGGGTTAAGGTTATATGACACTTTAAGTATATGATCTCTGTGTTGGAGTCTTGAACATGGCACAGTGGCATACTTGTAAATGTAATCTTGACTAAAAATATATTTTGATCTTAAAATAAACCTTAAAATTACTTTTGATTAGTTAATATCCTATTTTCCTCAAATCTAAATATACCTAAAATATTCAATATACTTTTGATATTCAATAACTCATTTTAATATAATGGCATACTTGTAAATGTAATCTTGACTAAAAATATATTTTGATCTTAAAATAAACCTTAAAATTACTTTTGATTAGTTAATATCCTATCTTCCTCAAATCTAAATATACCCAAAATATTCAATATACTCTTGATATTCAATAACTCATTTTAATATAATTACATTTGAGACAATAATTTTTTACCTTTACAATTTCTTAACAAATATACGACTATTTTCAACAATTATTTTAAACTCACAAATATATCAAATAAAAA